>JAOXJP010079174.1:0-15037 GCA_025762735.1 Platanus orientalis
GCTTAAGAAATTATTAACATCTGCATCTATAATGCAACCACCTAATTGGAGCCTTCCTTTTGATATCAGGTGTAATGCAAGTGACTATGCTGTCGGGGTAGTCCTAGGACAAAGAAAGCACAAGAAACCCTATGTCATCCACTATGTCAGTAGGACTCTCAACAGTGCTCAGATCAACTATTCCACTATGGAAAAGGAACTCCTAGTTGTAGTTTTTTCAATCGACAAGTTTCGGTCTTATCTGATAGGGTCTAAAATTCTAATTTTCACTAATCATGCAGCCCTTAAGTACCTTCTTTATGAAAAGGATGCTAAACCACGGCTACTCAGATGGATCCTCCTACTCCAAGAATTTTGTTTACAAATAAAAGACAAGAAAGGAGTAGAGAATGTTGTGGCTAACCACTTATCCCACCCTGTCCTTTCTGAGTCCATGGATGTTTCACCTATCAAGGACAATCTCCCTTGCACCTTGGTATGCCGGCATTGCTAACTATCTTATTACGGGTAATCTTCCGACTCATTGGACCCAACAAGATAGGAAGAAATTTTTGACCGAGGTGACAATTTTTCTAGGATGAACCATACTTGTTCAAATATTGCCTAGACCAAATCATTAGGCGATGTATGCCCAATGATGAACACATTAATATCATCTCCTTCTGCCATTCTGAAGCATGTGACAGTAATTTTTTGGCCAATAAAACTGCTACAAAAATCTTGCAATGTGGTTTCTATTGGCCCACCCTGTTCAAGGACACCCATGAGTTTCATAAGGCCTGTGAGCAATGTAAAAAGTTGGGTGCAATATCCCATAGAAATATGATGCCACTGAATCCAATTATGATCATTGAGATATTTGACTGTTAGGGTATTGATTTCATAGGACCGTTTCTACCCACTTTTGAGTATTCATATATCTTAGTGGTCGTTGATTTTGTGTCCAAATGGATCAAGGCAATTCCTTGTAGAACCAATGATCACAAGACTATTTTGAAATTCCTAAAGGAAAATGTCTTGTCCAGATTTGGGACACCTCGAGCCATAATTAGTGACGAAGGTACACACTTCTATAATAAGCCATTTGAAGTCTTAATGCGAAAATATGGGATCACCATAAAATCGCCACCCCTTATCACCCATAAACTAGTGGGCAAGTTAAAGTATCTGATCAGGAGATAAAACGCATCTTAGAAAAAATGGTTAGACTGGATCACAAATATTGGTCAGTTTTGACTGATTGATGCACTCTGGCCTTACCGTACTATGTACAAAACCCCAATGGGTATGTCCTCCCTACCGACTAGTCTTCGGGAAGGCTTGTCACTTATCTGTGAAGTTGGAACATAGAGCTTATTGGGCCATTAAGAAATTCAATATTGACCTTGACAAAGCTAGCTCGCTGCGGAAGCTCCAACTGAATGAGTTAGAACAAATTTGGAATGATGCATATGAAAATTCCTGGATTTCTAACGAACAGATGAAGAGTAGGCATGAAAAGCCCATCATTAGGAAATCCTTTGAGCCAATGCAGAAAGTCCTCCTTTATAATTCGAGGCTCTATCTATTTCCTGAAAAATTAAAATCTAGGTGGATGGGTCCCTTCATCTTTTAAACTATCTATCCTTATGGGACCATCAAGGTTAAAAATCCTAAGAATGGGTCAATCTTTAAAGTCAATGAACAACGTTTTAAACCCTTCTTAGAGCACTTCACCCTAGAGGAGGAGTCCACCCCTTTAGAAGATCCTGTTTATCAAGATTGATCTCTACTACTAGAAATCTTCACTGTGTATGTTAGTGAACATTAGCTTAGTTGTTTCTATTTTCTTAGATTTTGCATACATTTAGCTTTTGTTATTTTGTTTATAAACATCGGGAGCAACACTTTTATGCGCACTCAAGTTCAGGTGAATTCTAACCCCTCCCTTTTTACTGTTCTCATCACTCTCATGCATGCAGTCACTTTACACATTGAGAACAATGTATCATTTAGGTTGGGGGTGGGAATCTGTCTGATTTTGAGAAGTATTTTTTTTTCAAATATTTATTTATTTCTTTCTCTTGTAGAATTGAGTTTTCAGAAAAAAAAAAAAAAGAATTTAAGGTTTTGAGGTGATGTTTTGAACCAAGAACTATTTACGAAAGGGATTTTAGCATGATTTGAAACATTTAGTTCATAATAGTATCCCCTTGCTAAAATTGCATAAAGTAAGACTCCTACTTCTCTACCATTAAATATTCCATAAGCTAAAAAATCTAATTCAATAAAACTAACTGAGGAAAAACAGAATAACAAAATATGAAAAAGGTGTCTTGTATGGTGTATATTTTACCATCCACTAAAATATTTACAATATCTTTTGGTGTGTTTCTAGATCTTTTATTGTTTAGGGGATATAATCTAAGGACCTCTATTCTGTGTATAGAATATCAATGCCAACAACTCGTTTTGTACATACCATACAATCAATTTAAAAACATGTATCTCATACATGAAATATGGAAAAGACAATTAACATGGTTTGGTGATGAGAAACAAAGAAAAGTTCAAAATATCAATGCATATCCTTCAATATAGACTATCACCCATCCACATTTTACTAAGGCAATACAAAGCACAATCTTAAATTACTAGATAAGAAGGTTTATCGATGAGTATTAATGCATATCATCAAATAAAACTCACAAGTAAAATATTTAATAATTGATAAAAGGTGTCCATGCTACATAAGGCCACAAATGTAGCATCGGCTTCGGCAAAACTCAGAAGCAATTCATGAATCTCCTCCTACAAATCCAATGTATGTATTTCAATTCAGAAGAAATCAATTCTGAAACCCAATCACATAAATAAAAAGAAATCCCTTTTGAACCCAGTTAAGAAATCAATAAAAACCCATAATTTCAATCATAGAAAACATTGGAGAAACAAAAGGAAAAGAAAAAAAAAGAAGAAATGGGGGAAAAAAGTAAATCTAACTTGAGTTCGGCTATGGTACCCAGCAGTTTTCCCAACATAGAGAAGCCTTGCATGTGGGATTAAGTCTATTGATTAACTATATGCCTAAACCACATTGTTATGTTCTTTCTTAAATTATCTAAACCTATAGAATATCCAAAGAAGAAGAAGAAGAATAAAAAGGAATGAAAAACTTGCGAACTGTGTTGGTCCACTTCAATTGTTTCTTTTTTTTTGGTAGAGAGCCTTAGCTCAATTTTATTCAACAAAAATCAGGCATCTGATTATATGATTCCATTGCAACAATAGAGACAAAAACTCCTATGACGTCATTTTTTTCCCTCTCCTTTCGCTAGTCATGGAACTCAACTCAACTCAACAATGGCTTATGCCAACTACTTGGGATATATAAGTAGTCATTTAAAATGAGATTGGGTAATTAAATAGACATTTCCCATGATAACTAAGGCTGATCGTTAGACCAATGCTGGTCAATGATAGATATAGCAACAACACTAATTTTTTGAGTGTACAACCTATAACGATAGTTGTTAATGATATAACAAACAAAAGAAATCCAACTTTGATAGCTGAGTAGTTCAAGATTTTTGATGAAAAACTGATAGAAGGAATCCGATCATCACTGACGTGAAATGCATTTTAGCATAAACAAAATTGTAGCATCTCACGTCAACCACCAACTGTCGCAATCAACAAAGTGACACTGCAAAACAGTGCAAGAGATTGATGAGAGAAGGGCTACAAAAACTATGTTGTTAGTATTCCCTTGAAAAGCAAAAGACACACTCACACACCAAAAAAGACTTTTAGCTCATTTTTTTTCTTTTCAAGTTTTCTTTCTTCAACTGATCGCAACAGCACTTTTATCAATAAAAAATAACACCACTACACACACACACACCAAGATCCAGCAAAAATCACATAAAGTTCACAAATAATCCCTAAAACCATTGAAATTCTAAATGCTAAGCATCAAAACAACAAAATCCATCAGCAGTGTAAATTGCACAACCAAAAGTTTCTAGTTGCGCTTTCTTTGACGAAGACGCTGATAAAACAGTGGGTTCATTATCTTTTGCGCCCCACAACCAGAAAGAATTTCATGTAAGTCCACAACCATTCTTCCTCTGGGTCACCCCAATTTAGTGAGATGGGATTATTTTGATTTATTTGCAGAAAAAGAATTGAAAGACAAAAGAGGAATCTACCTGTTAGTAAATGAGAAACTTTATTGGGGAAGAGGGAAAGATAAGAAAGTGGTGTTGATTGTTGAGTATCCAATACTTGTTTAGCTTTTTTGCAAGTTAAAGTTACAAATAAAAAACAAATTGAATCAAACATATGTAGCGATAAGAATTTCTAACAAAACCAAATAGATAATAATAATAAAGAAGAGAGTACTAGAAGAAGCCGAGTGAGCGGCCAGAACAATGCTAGGGGAAGAAATTCTAACCAATTGAAGTTGTTTGGAAACCTAATCAGCTTTCTTGCTATTTGCTTCTGAACATGAACAAATATAAACAAACAAATATAAATAAACAAACTCATGAAAATTAGAAAACGAAAGCATTCCAATAGTGGGATAGGGTTTCAGATTTCCTGAAATTAAAAAAAAATATATAAAAATAAAAACAAAAAAGGGTTTTTATCTTTGGGAATATCGGGATATAGTTTGGGACTGTTTTCGATTAGGTCTTGCTTGCATTTCTCAAAATATTTACAGGAAAGCTCTAGGTTAGGGGTTTTTGAGGAGAGGAGAGTGCACTCACATGAAGAGATGCCAATACAGGGTTTTGGATTAGGGCTTGCATCCTTCTTTCTTTGTAACTTGAAAATATTAAGTTTGGAACAATTTCAAACTTGAGAAATATGTCTTTCTATGGTAATATCTGCGATGGTGTGTGCAGCCTTGTTGTTGGCTCACGAAAACCCTGTTCTTAACACCTCCATGAAGATATAGAAGAAATGAAACCACAAAACAGAACCTGATGTTGCACCACTCTGGTATCTATGGTATGTAGTATAGGTTGCTAGGAATACCACGCCTTCCCTAAAGAACAAGTAAATTCAATGATTTAACGCTGGTTTAAAGAACCCTACATTAGGTAGAAATCAAAACTAAATAAATCCCAAAATCGATCTAAAGATCGTTAAATCAGAAATAAATCAAGACTAAGTCTAAAGAAAACCCCCTTTCTGGATCTCATCAAACAAACATAAATCGATTAAGAAAACGTAGATCCTACATAAATATCATGCATCCACCAATCGAAACCCAAATTCCCTTGCCTGTCTCATATGAAAAAACAATAAAACCTTGTGCAGATTAAACCCAAGTGTGTAACTCAAATCAAACCCTAGAACCCCGATCAATCAACACTCATTTTCAGGGCACCGGACATGGCAAAGGTTTGATGACAAAGAGTACTCCTCTCACCCTTCAACCCCGACTCACACAATACTTCCAAGATATACAACCATTTGCAAATAAATCAAACAAGCAAAGATCAGACTTGAATCCGCGGTCTAATCTCATCCACTGTCCACAAATCAAAATGTTACTTTGATCTTTAAAATCGC
Source organism: Platanus orientalis (assembly GCA_025762735.1). Lineage (NCBI taxonomy): Eukaryota > Viridiplantae > Streptophyta > Magnoliopsida > Proteales > Platanaceae > Platanus > Platanus orientalis. The sequence goes on from JAOXJP010079174.1 coordinate 5,563, forward strand.
AAATAATCGTTAGCATCTGTGATCAAGAAATCGACACAGCGAAACATTAGATCTTGCAGATAGTAGTAGGCCCTGCAAACAAGGACAAGAAAAACAAAGAAAGCAAATAAAGAATCTAACTCTGATCGAAAAATACCACAACAAATATGCTCCCTCTCCACCAATTGATTTTGATCCGCTCCATCTGCAAACAGCTTGGATAAGATGAACCAAACATCAACAAAGAGATACACCTAAAGAGAAGCCGTAAATTTCAATAACGACAGCGAATCCTATAACGATGTTCAAGAGAATGCGAAACAGGATAACGTGGGAAGAAGGAAAAGCCCTAAAAATGGAAGACTGAAATAATTTTGCAGACGGAGTATAACCAGCGTTTACGAAACGCTGTATAAAACAAATATAAGTACAGCTTTGTCTTTGTATGTTTATACAGCGTTTCTAAAATGCTGTCTATGTTATTTACCCCATTTTACAACGTTTTACAATAAAAACGCTGTATAAAATCACACATTTGACAACATTTCTAGAAAAACACTACTGTTAAAACCCAATTTTGTTGTAGTGAAATGAAACTTTAATCTTGGGATCTTTGATAGAAATGGGTGTATTTCTGTAGGTAAATTAATGGCTTGTGTGTGGGTTCGTGCATGCGTGCGTGGCCTCCCACTTTAAAGGAATAGACTACCAAAACTTATAGAGGAATTACCTAGGCACAAAGAAAAAAAAAAAAAAAAAAAAACCAACAACAACAACAACAGTTGGAGATGATTCTTAATCGAAGGATGCTAGCAAGCATAGAGGGATCAGCTACTCAAAGACTATTATGCACCAGATAATGATTTGGAAAGATTTGATAAGCCTTCATACTACAGGCACCAAGGCTGAATTGGCAAGAAATTACTTCCCCAATCCTAAAATCAATGAACCGTAAAGGTCCATTTCAACAACTGGGAGAAGTTCAAATGCCCGAACTCCAAATCTCTACCACCATTTTTCTCTAAAATATGTGTTCATCAAAGATCTTACAAAATTTTGAACCCTATTTTTATTTTTTGGTCTGCAATGCTTAATCCAAAGCTCAATTATGATAGATCCTTCCGCAGTGGTCCATATTCCTCTCTCTGTGGAGGAGATGCTAAGGGCAATTTATTAGCAACATTCACAGCCACCGCCAGAGGCCAAAGTAAGGAGACAGCTCGTTTTGCTTGGAGAAGAGGTGACTTTGCAGCTTCCCTAGAAGATTTCTTCTTCTTCAATCATTCGAACTCTGATTGGTTTTATCATTTTCATGCAGCCAGAATAAGAAGATTTAGTCCACTCCTCTATTAATTGATGAATCTTACAAATTAGTTGTTGCAATCTTCCCAAAATAGTTTGCATATTTTATTTAAATTTAAATAACCCTCTTATCATTATAAATACGAGGTATTACGTAGGTGTAAATCCTCTTTGGAAGAATTAAGAAGTTCTTGAGGAGGACAACCATTCTCAAAGCTGGTTATTCCTTTTTCTCATTCTCTATTTTTTCTTATTTATTTTATGCACATAAACAGTGCTAAAAACAACATCATATCAATTGCTATTAGAGTCGTTCATCAAGTGGAAACATTGGTGTCCAATGCAAAACTTGCTTAAGAAGTCAACAAAATTCGTGAACAAGCCATTGAAATGATGCAATATTTCAAGCAAATCATAACCGTCGCACAACAAATACAAGAGGAGAAGAAATCAAATCAAAACCAGTCTCTCCATACTAGTCTCAGTCTACATGACCATAATGAACCATCAACAAATACTGAGGAATGGGCCCACAATGAACCCCATCATAGCACCGTTCAATCAAACTTGACTTCCCAAAATTCAATGGTGACGATCCTGTAGAATGGGTTTATACAGCTAAACAAATCCAGGACTTCAAAACATAATCGACTATCAGATGGTAATTTTAACTTCTATATATCCACTTGACTAGTGATGCCATTCTTTGCTATCAATGGATGAAGAAGACTATTGGCGAGATGACTTGGCCCCAATTCACACGTGCCCTATGCATCAAATTTAGCCCAATTGAGAATGAAGGTCCAGAAGGAGCACTCTCTAAACTACAACAAACCTCAACTATTCAAAAATATCAATCTTAGTTTGAAAGATTGGAAAATTGCACTGCATGACTACTTGAATAGTTTCTAATTGAATGCTTCATTTCCAAATTACGTGATGATGAACGTGTGGGTATAAAAATTTTACAATCTATCTCACTCGCCCAAGCTTTTCAACTAGCTTCATTCCATGAAGAGTTTGTCTTGGTCAAACAAAGATACATTGCCTCTAGTGTGCCCGAAGCCTCAAACATTACTTATTTTACACCTAAAGAAGAGGTCTTGGTTGCCAAGACATTAATGCCATCAGAACTTCAAAAACGCTGCCAGAAGCAGAAAAGATTAGGTATGGAAATAAGGTTTTCCTAATGTATTGGAATGGCATCAGGGGGTGGACACATCAGCATTGAAAAGTGATAAGCATCCCCCCAAAAGTGAAAGTCACTTTTCGGCACTGATGTGTCAACCCCTTGATGTCATTCTAATATAGTAGGAAAAACTGATTTCCGTACCTAATCCCAACCCCTCTGGAAGGGCCTCTGTTACAATTGTGATGATAAGTTTTCCCTGGATCATTGATGTAAGGCTCAATTGGTGATCAATTTCAACCCTTGAGGACAAGAGTTTTCCTTAAGGGAGAGGGAATATTATGTAGGGATGCAAGTCTTTGATTATTATCCGTTTTGATTAAATATTCGTTCGATTAAAAATCTCTGATTATAAATGAACAAATTACGGATATACACATATCCGTCACAAATAATATCTAAATCCGATTAAATATTCGGCTAATTATCCGTATCCAATTATTATCTGATTTTCGCCTAATATAATAAATATATAAAATATATTTTTTAATATATATAAATAAATATAGAGAATGAGTGTAGACCATTGGATCAAAACGAATCCAATGGTCTTCACTAAACCCTATCTCTCTATCATATAAAAAGTTTTAAAATTTTTAATATCCGGATATCTGTTAACTGAATATCTGATTATATCCAATTATAATAATCGGATTTATCCGATTATTATCTGATATCCGATAAACTTAACAAATATGAATTCGAACATGCTTTTCAAATATCCGCTTGGATAATAATTAAATTCGGATATACATGGAAAATAAATGAGCTGAATTCAGATGTACTACTATCCGCATCGAATCCAACTCATTTGCATCCCTAATATTATGCATTAGATATTGATTTGGCAAGATTTGATAAGCTTTCCTATTATGGGCACTCAAGCTGAATTGGCAAGAAATCACTTCCACCAACCCATCTGTCTAGAATAAGAAGAATTAAGAAGTACTTAAGGAGGACAACCACCCTCAAAGCTGATTATTTCTTTTCTCACTCTCTGCTTTTTTTTTTTTTACATATAAACGGTGCTAGAAGCAACATTGTATCAAAGACCACCATTGAATTAGCCCATTGATGAGTGCAATGAGGATATGAATAAGCTAAGGCTGCCCAACCTAGATAATTCTTGACCCTAGGATGCACGACAGATGCAATTCTGTCGATTCTGAATGGGAACAATTAAACAAGAGGATATCATTGAATTGGTCTTGTAGAGATTGGAACAAGCCAAGGCTACCTTAACCTAAATCTTCATGGCCTTTGAACCTTTGTTTAAATAGTCAAATACGCTGAGCTATTCTTTCAGTTGGTTTTTCATAGACTTCTTTAGTCTTTGCTCATCATTTTGGCCTAGGTTGTTCCCTCCTAAACTTGTATTTGAACATTATTCTCTTGAACAAAAATATCCCTGGGTTGCTTTTCAAGTATTTTCAATATCTTCTAAAATTGTACTTGGTTACCATTTAGGTTTCCATAATTAAATTATTAGATCGATTAGACCATACAAGATGAGTTTAGAATCATAATCTGACCAATGGTGGAGATCAAATCCAATAGCCAAGAACCAAAATTGCCATTGGCCACCAAAACCATTTGGAATCCCCGTCAGGGGCTAAAACTTACATATAACCAATAGAACGGGTGCGTGCTATATATCCTAATGGAGAAGATTCAAATTAAATTAGATGACCAAGGCAAGATTGTTGAGAAGTGAGACGATCTGAGAAAATCACTCTACAAAGTGTTATTTGTTAATACAATTGAATTTGACTGAAGTTTAAAATTCACATATCTGGGGTGTCAAATCAATCCCTTTTTGTTAATGCGATAGTGATTTCAAATTGTAGACAATCTCCTCTCGTGTTTAGATTACGTAATTAGAATTTAGAAGTCTCCACTCGTCTTATAGGTAGCATTTGCATAGACTTATCAATACCAACTCATGACTTATGATGTTGTAGAAGTCCTAAGTTTGTATGTTCAGGTGATTGGTTAGTAAAAAAGTGTAACTTAAAAATAAATAAAAAGTATGAGAGAGAATAATAAGCAACGTATTCTGAAGTTGGGATCCAGTCGCTTGTGGAAATAAGTAGAAGTTCTACTTATGCACTAAACAGACATACAAAGTTGAAATTTTATGGAAGAGGTTTTGATGATGGAGTATGTGGACTCGGGATGGCTGAGCCGATTAACCGAGCGAACCAACCCGATCCATCCAGTTCGTTCAATGTCTCAACAAATAAAAAGATTACCGACCGACCCATCAGAAGACATGGCTACTGATCGACCCATTAGAAAGCGTGGCTGTTGACTGACCCATCAGAGAGGATGACTACCGATCGACCCAATAGACAAGGAAATTACCGACTGACCCGTCAGAGAGGAGCTTTACCGACCGACCCGTTGGAGATGAGCACTACCGATCGACCACCGACCCGTTAGAAATGTCGAGTGCCAACCGACCCCCATTGCCTTTTAGCTGACTCATCGACAAAAATGACCGATGGATGACCGCCCATTGCTTTCGAGATAACGGGTGCGCGACGATACCCGAGTGGACAATGAGTAAGACAAAAGTGGTTACGGGATGCAAAGCATGATGGAACAACTACCAACCCAACACTGACGCGTGTACCACTCCCCCACTTTCTTATAACCAACTCGAAGAATATTCGAGTAATGAGGGAAGAAATGAGATAAATGGGGAAGGAACCCTGGAAGACGAGGTAAGTATAATCAACCACTTGGGAGAGAAGGGAATTATTCTTTCAGTTTTCCCGGTCTCTGACTTGGGCGTTGGAGGGGTGTTGGCTGGCGCCACACCGACATCATCTTCCCACTAGTGTGCAGGTACTATCCAGATTCCAGATTGAGGGACATCATTGGACCATCTGAGTGATCCGCTTCTGGGCATCATCAGTTGGCAATGTCTATGGGAATGAGAAGGAAGTTTCCTGCAAGATAAAGGTCTTATGGTAGAAACTTGATCTGGAAGAGTGGAAGCCCGTCGGAATGCATCATCCACGAACGATCCAGGAAGAGGAGAGGTCGAGGCAGCACGAATCGCAAGCCTAGAGAAAAAACTACAAGACCTCCACCGTAGTATGGAAAGAATGACACAGCAAAATCAGGAGCTAAGTCGTAGGCTATGGAGCGGATGGAACGTCTGCGCTTCGACGACGAGGGGACCCAAGATGGTACGCATCCTGGACCAGGAGTGGAAGAACTTAGAAGGGAGAGGGAAGATCACAGCCAAGGCCTAGGAGCTTCAGCGTCACAGCATACCAGTGCCGCAGGCATGAAAACTACAGCCGAACAAGATAGTCGTATTTGAAGGATGCAAGATCAACTAAACATGGTAATAGAAGCTATCCGAGGTAAAGCTCCATCTATGGTGGAAGCATTGGTGTAGAGGACAGATAGCCCCTTCTCCATGACAATCATGTTGCATCCTCTCCCCAAAAAGTTTGGAATTCCCCCGATATAACCTTTCGATGGAAGCAAAGATCCATTTGATCACTTAGAGACTTATAAAACTTTGATGCTACTGCACGACTACTTAGATGGGATCATGTGCAGGGCCTTCCCGGTAACCTTAAAAAGTTCAGCACGAAAATGGTTTAACAGCCTTCAACCCAACAACATCAATTCACTCTTTGAATTAAGCCAATCGTTCACAAGCCATTTCATAGGAGGGAGGTGTTATCGTCGGCCGGCCACCTATTTGCTTAATGTTAAACAGGCAAGGGGGAATCGCTAAGGGATTATGTCTCTTGTTTCAACCAGGAGGTAATATAAGTAGATGATGTTGATGAAAAGGTTGTGCTCACCGCCTTCATAGGTAGGCTATTGCCCACTAAATTCTTATTCTCTCTTTCGAAGTCCCCTTAGAGTAGTATGGCCAAGTTGATGCTGAGGGCCCAAAAGCACATGAACGTCGAGGACACAATGGCAGCACGACGGGATCAAGGGTACGAGTTCCATGAGTTGTCAAAGAGAAAAAGGGATAAGTGACCGAAAGTGGTTGAAGCTGAAGTAAGGATGAGAGATAATCCCAACCGAGCGACGCAACCCAGGGAAGCACGCGCGCCGCCTCACAGGTCACAGGCTTATACTCCACTCAATTCCCCTTTAGAGCAGGTGTTTATGTATGTGCGGGACGACCCTTCTTTGAAGTGGCCTGAGAAGCTCAAGACCCCCTAAAGGAGATCTCAGAAGAAATATTGCCGATTCCACTGTGACCATGGCCACAATACAGAGGACTGCATCGACCTAAGAGACCAGGTAGAAGCACTCATTCGACAGGGAAGATTAAGATGCTTTGTAGCGGGTCATCCACGAACACCACAGAAAAGAACTAAGGAATCTTCAAGCCAAAGGAATACTGGTCCCGAGCCGCTACGAGAGATAAAGGTCATCACAGGTGGCTTGGCAGGAGATGGTGAATCATCATCAGCTAGGAGGGCATATGCTCATGCAGTAAAGGCTTCATATGGGGAAGTTTATTCAACTGAACGGTCGAGAAAATGCCCCCGGACTTGGAAGGAAAGTATCACGTTCACAGAAGAAGATGCTGGAGGGGTGCAACACCCCCATGATGATGCCTTGGTGGTCACTTTGGTTATAGCCAACCACCGGACCTGGAGAATATTGATAGATAATGGCAGTTCTACCGACATCTTGTACTTATCTGCTTTCGAGCAAATGGGAATCAAAAAGGAGAAAATCCGACAGACTACATCACCATTGGTCGGCTTCAAGGGAGATAGGCTATATCTAGTGGGGACCCTTACACTACCAGTGATAGTTGGAACTCGCCCCCACCAAGTGACCAAAGTAGTCGACTTCTTGATTGTGGATTGCCCCTCAGCTTATAACACAATCATGGGGCAGCCGAAACTTAACAAAATGAAGGCTATCACCTTGACTTATCACTTGTTGATGCGCTTTCCGACCGAGGAGGGTGTTGGAGAAGTAAGAAGTGATCAGACAATGGCACGTGAATGCTACATGACGTCTCTAAAAGGAAAAGAGTTTAAGGAGGCCCTCATTATTGAAGATATGGAAGAAAATGACGATGACTAGTTAAGGCAGACCGGGCCAGCAGAGGACTTAGAGGAGCTTGGCGTAGACCCCAACCATCCTGAGCAAGTAGTACATGTAGGAGGATGCTTCAAAAACTCTTGACAACCTATAAGGATGCCTTAGCTTGGACTCACGCGGACATGCCTAGGATCGACCCAAGAGTAATCACGCATAGGCTGAGTGTCGACCCATCGATGAAACCGGTCAGACAAAAAAAGAGAATTTTTGTAGCCAACCGGAACCAAGCCATAGCAGAGGAAGTGGAGAAGCTACTAAAAGCGAGGTTCTTAGAGGAGGTCACCTATCTCGATTGGATGGCTAATGTGGTGTTAGTAAAGAAGAGCAATGAGAAGTGGAGAATATGTGTAGACTTCACTGACCTCAACAAAGGGTGTCCGAAAGATAGCTTCCCCCTACTAAGAATAGACGCATTGGTTGATTCTACTTCGGGCCATGCCCTACTCAGCGTCATGGATGCATTCTCAGGCTACAACTAGATACGAATGGAGAAAAGAGATCATGAGAAAATGTCCTTCATAACCGACCGAAGGACCTATTGTTATGAAGTCATGCCATTCGGGTTAAAGAATGCGGGAGCCACTTATCAGAGGTTGGTAAATAAAATGTTCAAGACCCAGATTGGGAGAAATGTAGAAGTCTACATGGATGATATGCTTGTTAAAAGCATGGAAGCCTCGAGGCATGTGGATGACTTGGAAGAAACCCTTAAAATCCTAAGGAGATTCCAAATGAAGCTCAACCTAGCTAAGTGTGCCTTCGGGGTGTTGGCTGGCAAGTTCTTGGGGTTCATGGTCTCCCATAGGGGGATAGAAGCCAACCTAGAGAAAGTCAACACGATCCTGAATATGAAGTCGCCACAAACCGTGAAAGATGTCCAACAGCTGGTAGGAAGGGTGGCTGCCCTTAGCCAATTCATTTCAAGATTGATAGATAGATGCTTTTCTTTCTTTCACCTTTTAAAGAAAGGGTTCGAGTGGATGGAGGAAGCCAAGCAGTCATTTCAAGATCTTAAAGGGCATTTGACGAGCTTACCAACCCTTAGGTGAACAACCCCGGGAGAAGACTTATATCTATATCTGGTAGTGTCTGAGGTAGTTGTGAGCTTAGTCCTGGTAAGAGACGAGCATGGTTCGATCCCTATCTACTATACTAGCCGAGCCCTCCATGGAGCAGAATCGAGATATCCGCCTCTGAAAAAACTAGCATTCGCCCTGATAACGACAGCAAGAAAGCTCAAGCCCTACTTCCAAGTCCATTAGATCGTGGGGCTAACAAATCAGCCATTGAGGACCGTGTTACAAAAACCAGAGGTTTCAAGTAGGTTGGTGAAATAGGCCATGGAGTTGGGCGAATTTGACATTTGGTATAGACTGAGGACCGCCATAAAAGGGCAGGTCCTGGCAGATTTTCTGGCTAAATTAACACCAAGGATGTGTGGAGAGTTTCCCCCCGAGTCAGAATGGACCCTTCACATGGATTGATCATCCACTGCTTCATCTAGCGGCGTGGGTCTCCTGTTGAATACTCCTGAGGGAATAGTAATCAAGTACGCAATTCGATTGGGGTTCAAAGCAACAAACAATGAAGTCAAGTATGAGGCCTTGATAGTCGGATTAAGCCTGGGGATTAAGGCGGGCCGCATGCTTGTCCGCTTACACTGACTTCAAGCTCATTGAAGGATAGGTAACCGGAGAGTATGAAGCCAAGGAGGAGAGAATGAAGAAATACCTGGCTAGAGTCAGGGAGCTCATGTCCCACTTCAAGGCAGTTGAGATCAAGCATATTCTGAGATGTCAAAATGAGCATGCCGACCGGCTGGCATGGTTGGCCTCTGATGACAGATATGTCATGGACAACCGACTGCCAGTAAGTAGACCTAATCAACCCAGCATGGAAGAT
>JAOXJP010079185.1:0-15037 GCA_025762735.1 Platanus orientalis
TTCTAGTAAGATTTTCAAAGTTGGGAGTGGAACTTACCCAATTGGGGAAGAACTCCTACACTTAGCTCTCAAATCCTTTAAACCTCTCTAACTCTTTCCCTCCTTATGTAAATGAGGTTATTAGGGTTTTTTATCTTATTTATAGGGTTTTAAGTCGAGTTAAAAGTGTTTCACACTCCCTAAAATGAAGATAAATCGATTTGGATTCAAAAAAGTGAAAATTGGGTCATTTTGGATTGATCCGGAGAGTGTCGGATCAACCCCCCCAATAATTGGATTGATCCGCATGGGTGCCAGATCGATTTGAAAAGTTTCTAAAATTTTGTTTGTAAAACTCTGAGGGTCCGGATCGATTCGGATAGTGGCGAATCGATCTAGCATGGGGCGGATCCATCTGAATGCCTTTTTTCATGTTTGACCTCTTCGTACTAAAATGGCTATAATGTTCTATAAAAAACTCCTTTTTGCAAACCATTTGTTGGGTTGGAAACTAGACTTAAATACATTTCTAACAAGTTATAGATCATACCATAATTCACTCAGAATTGATATCAGTGGTCCTAGAAAGTCACCACAATTACACAGACGTGTCAGCATAGACACCTCATGGTAAAATGAGCATAACTTCTCCTAAAAGACTCGTAATTGCATACCATTTGCTTTTATGGAAAGTAGACTCCTATATTTTTTTATAAAGGTATATCATGACTCCTAATTATCTCAATTTTTGTGCCAATGGGCCCATGAATGTATCCTAAATGCAAAGTTTGGATAACTTTCAAACTTGACAGGTTTGATGTCCAACTTGGGTCTTACACTTCTAATTTGTTCCAATGGGTTCCTAAACCACTATATGATATATTTAAACATGTGAAAGGGCAATTTGACCCTTATGAGGTAAAATTACAATTTTTTCCTTTTATACATAACTAGTCATTACACTTCATCTATGGATATCAAACGAAGTGATCTCTAACAAAACAAAGGTCATATGGTGGAAACTCGATCTGAAACAATAGAAGCTCACTAAAATGCCTCATCCACAAATGATCAGGATAGGAGGGAGGTTAAGGTGGACAGAATTGTAAGTTTGGAACAACAAATATAGGACCTCAACCATAGTATAGAATGAATAGCGCAGCAGAACCAGGAACTTAAATACCTCAAGATATACAAGACATTGATGCTCCTGCATGATTATTCATATGGGGTCATGTGCAGAACTTTCCCGGCCACCTTGAAAGGCTCAGCATGAAAATGGTTCAACAACCTGTAGCCAAATAGCATCAACTCCTTTTTTAAGCTGATCCAGTTGTTCGCTAGTCACTTCATAAGAGGGAGACGTTATCGTAAACCTGCCACCTATCTACTCAATGTTAAACAATCGAAGGGAGAGTCGTTGAGAGACTACTCTCCCACTTCAGCCCAGAAGTTATGCAAGTAGATGATGCTGATGAGAAGGTGGTGATCACCGCCTTCATCGGTGGGTTGCTACCCATAAAATTCGTATTCTCTCTTTCTAAATCTCCACCGAGCAACATAGACGAGTTAATGCTTCTAGCCTAGAAACATATGAATGTTGAAGATGTGATGGTGGCAAGGAGAGACCAGGGAAATGAACATCAAAAGCTGTCGAAGAGAAAAAATGATGAACGAACGACCAAAAGCTATGGAAGGTGAAGCAAGAACAAGGGAAACTATTGACCGAGAGTCAAGACCGAGGGAGGCACATGCACCCGTTCGACAAGCATAGGCCTACACCTTACTCAATTCACCCCTCGAATAAGTCTTTATATACGTACGAGAAAATTCATCCTTAAAATGGCCCGAGAAGCTCAAGACCCCTCCAGAGAAGAGATTCTAAAGGAAGTATTATCGATTTCATCGTGACCACGGCCATAACATGGAGGATTGTGTTGACCTGAAGGATCAGATAAAAGCATTTATCCGATAGGGTAGGTTGAGGCATTTCATAACGGGTCACCCCCGAACCTCGCCAAGTGCAGAAGAGGATCCATTTAGCTAAAAGAATCCTGAACCCGAGCTGCTACGAGAGATAAAAGTCATTGTCGGAGGATCTGCAGGAAGTGGTGAGTCAAAGTAGGCTTGAAAGGCACACGCACGGGCAATGATAGCTTCACAAGGGGAGGTTTATTCGACCAATAAACCCTAGAAGTGCCCTCGAACCTGTCAACAAGATATCATGTTCACATAAGAAGATTCCCAAGGAGTGCAGCACCCTCATGATGGTGCCCTAGTGGTCACGTTGGTTATAGTGAACCACCAAACCAGAAGGATACTCATAGACAATGACAGTTCGGTAGACATCATATATTTATCCGCCTTCAAGCAGATGGGAATTAGGAAAGACAAGCTCCGATCGATAGTGGCACCTCTGATAGGGTTCACTGGAGACAAATTGTACCCTACTAGAGTCATCACACTCCCAATGATGGCCGAGGTCAACCCTCGCCAAGTGACCAAGGCAATAAACTTCTTAGTTGTCGATTGTCCTTCATTATACAACACCATCATCGACAGACCGAAACTTAACAAAATGAAGGCTATTTCTTCTACCTACCATTTGTTGATGTGCTTCCCAATAGAGAAAGGAGTTAGAAAGGTCAGGGGTGACCAGATAGCCACCCAAGAGTGTTATATGGCATCTTTAAAAGGGAAAGAGTCGAAGGAGGCCCTCGTCATCGATGACATGGAGGATAGAGATGACATCTAGCTAAAATAAACCGGGCCCATGGAGGATCTGGAGGAGCTCAACATCGATCCCAATAAGCCCGAACGGGCCATCTAGGTCAGGAGGATGCTCTCAAAAGAACTCAAGCTCCACTTGCAGAAACTCCTAGTGGTCCACAGGGATGCCTTTGCATGGACACATGTAGACATGTCAAGGATCAACCCAAATGTGATCACACATAGGCTGAGTGTCGACCCTTCAGCAAGACTAATCCGACAAAAAAAGAGAACCTTTGCAATTGACAAGAACCAAGCTATTGCTGAAGAAGTGGATAAGTTGTTAAAGGCAAGGTTCATACAAGAAGTCACCTATCTCGACTGGATCGCCAACGTGGTGTTGGTCAAGAAGAACAATGGTAGGTGGAGGATGTGTGTAGATTTTACTAACCTCAACAAAGCTTGTCCCAAAGACAGCTTCCCACTGTTGAGGATAGATAAGTTGGTTGACTTTACCTTCGAGCATGCCCTGCTTAGTTTTATGGACGTTTTTTCCGGTTATAACTAGATATGGATGGAAAAAGGAGATCAAGAAAAGACGTCCTTCATCACTAACCAAGGCATATATTGTTATGAGGTTATGTCGTTAGGGTTAAAAATGTAGGAGCCACTTACTAGAGACTAGTGAATAAAGTATTCGAGGCACAGATTGGGAGAAATGTTGAAGTTTATGTAGACGACATGTTGATGAAAAGCATGGAAATCGAAAAGCACATAAATGATCTAGAGGAAACTCTGTACACCATTAGGAGCTTCTGAATGAAGCTCAACCCTGCTAAATGTGCTTTCAGGGTGTCAGCAGGAAAGTTCCTCAGCTTCATGGAATCTCACAGAGGGATTGAAGTCAATGTTGAGAAAGTTGAGGCTGTATTGGGTATGAAGCCACCCCAGACAACGAAGGAGGTACAACGGCTGGTAGAAAGAGTTACAGCCCTCAACAAATTCATCTCAAGGTCCATAGATAGATGCTTTCATTTCTTTTGCCTCTTGAAGAAGGGATTTGAGTGGAAGGATGAGGCCGACCGATTATTCTAAGATCTTAAGAGACACTTGGCGTGCTTACCGACCCTTAGCCGCACTACCCAAGGGGGAACACATGTACTTATATTTAGCAGTATTAGAGGTGGCAATAAGCTCAGTTCTAGTATGAGGTGAGTATAATCAGACACCAATGTACTACATTAACAAAGCCCTCCACAATGCAGAGTAAAGATATCCACCCTTAGAGAAATTTGATTTCGCACTTGTGACAACAGCCAGGATGATAAGACCAGATTTTCAAGCCCATGCTATAGTAGTGCTAATAAACTAGCCTTTGAGAGCGTGCTATAGAAATCAAAGGTGTCAAGCAGGATGGTGAAGTGGACGATCGAGTTAGGTGAGTTTGACGTTAGCTACTGACCGAGAACTGCTATAAAAGTATAAGTTTTGGTAGATTTCCTGATAAAAATATTAATGCCTATAGAAGTAGACGAGAGGAACTCCCCAGAATCAGAGTGGACCCTCTATGTGGATGGATTGTCCACTACATCGGCTAGTGGGGCTGGGCTATTACTGACCACGCTTGAGGGGGTAGAGATCAAGTATGCAATCCTATTGGGATTCAATGCTACAAACAATGAAGTAAAATATGAGGCATTGATCGCAGGGTTAAGTGCAATAGTGGAAGCAAGGGTTGTGCACGTTGCTACTTACACTAACTCTAAGCTAGTCGAATGATAGGTGACTGGCGAGTACGAAGCCAAAGAAGACCAAATGAAAACGTATATGGCCTGAGTTACGGAGCTTGTGTCCCATTTCAATGTTGTCAAGGTCTAGCACATCCCAAGAAGTCAGAACAAGCATGCAAACTGATTGGCACGACTAGTGTCTGACAACAAGTTTATGACAAGGAACTAATTGCCCGTAAGCCGCCTCACCAAACCTAGTACGAAGACTGATCCGAGCATCCATATGTGCACGAGTGAAATCGAAGACAACTGGAGGACCCCAATCACGCAGTTTCTCAAGACAAGAGGCTTGCCGCTTAACCGAGGCAAGGCCAGAAAACTCAAACTCTGAGCCAGTTGGTATACCTTGATAGGTGATGTCCTTTACAAACAGATTTTTACCATGCCATACTTAAGATGCTTGTCTCTTGCCGAGGCTAACTATGCCATGAGGGAAGTCCATGAAGGAATATGCAGAAGCCATTGGGGTAGTCAGTCACTCGTCCATAAGCTTGTCAGAGCAGGATACTATTGACCAACCATGTAGGCTGATTCGGCGTGTCTTGTCCAGAGATGCGACAGTTGCCAAAGATTCACTAATATTCCTAGGCTCACCATGGAAAAGCTCACACCCATCATGGGGCCATGGCCCTTTGCCCAATGGGGAATACATATTATGGGTCCCCTTCCTTTGGTAAGAAGATAGAGGAAATTCCTTGTAGTGGTCGTTAACTATTTTACCAAGTGGGTCGAGGCTGAGGCACTAGAGACAATCACTGAGGGCAACATACAAGACTTCGTCTGGAAGTCCATAATATACCAATTCGAAATACCACAGGTTATAATCATTAACAACTGGAAGCAGTTTGACAACCGACACTTCCACGAATTCTGCTCTCAGCTTTGAGTCAGGAACCACTTCTCCTTCCCAACACATCCTCAGGTCCATGGTCAAATGGAGGTGACCAACAAAAGTATTCTAAAGATAATCAAGACTAGGCTAGAAGCATCAAAGGGACAATGGACTGACGAGCTACCGGGGTTCTTTGGGCCTACAAAACCACCCTAAGGAGCCCCACAAGGGAGACACCATTCACCTTGGCCTTTGGCTATGAAGCGGTTATCCCCGTGGAGATCAGGATAGTGAGTCTAAGGATCTAAAAACCGCAGACTGAGCAGGAAAAGAGAGAGCTGTGTTTGAATCTAGACCTATTAGAAGAAAAAAGAGATGAAGCCACCCTCCGAATGACAGTGTACCAATAAAGAATGATGAAATATCACAATGCCAGAGTCCAACTGAGAGGTTTCCAAAATGGAGACCTTATCCTCTAGAAGGTGAACATAGCAACAGATGTCCTAGGTGATGGCAAGTTAGGACCCAATTCGGAGGGGCCCTACAGAGTAACTAAGACTGCATGGAATGACACCTATTACCTAGAAACCATGGAAGGAAAACTCCTACCTCAACCATGGATTATTGAACACCTAAAAAAGGTATTACCAACAGATATGTAATTTTGATTTCAAAATAATGAAATTTGTCTACTATCATGTGTGACAGTAATCTATAATTAACGTTCCAAGCGAAGTCTAAAAAATGGACTAAGTCCAGTAAAACGACCCTGGGTTTTCTACAATAGTCTACAATTAGTGTCCTGAGCAGAGTCAGAAAAATGGAATAAGTCCAGTAAAATGACCCTTGGTCTACTACAATGGTCTACAATTAACGTCCTGAGCGGAGTTGAAAAAATGGACTAAGTCCAGTAAAATAACCATCGGTATACTACAACGGTCTACAATTAAAGTCCCGAGCGGAATAAAAAAAATGGACTAAGTTCAGTAAAATGACCCCTGGTCTACTACAATGGTCTACAATTAAAGTCTTGAACGGAGTCGGAAAAATAGACTAAGTCTAGTAAAATGGCCCTTGGTCTACTACAACGGTTTACAATTAAAGTCTCAAGTGTAGTCTGAAAAATAGACTAAGTCTAGTAAATGACCCTCAGTCTACTACAATGGTTTACAATTAAAATCCTGAGCGGTGTCAGGAAAATAGACAAAGTCTAGTAAAATGACCCTCAATTTGCTACAATAGTCTATAATTAACGTTCGAGCGGCCTACAAAGGTATTTAGTTAAGACAAACCACTTAAAGAAATAAACGATTTATAAAATGATGCTATGAGTTACCATAAATAATTAAGAGAGAAATCTATAGACTAATTGTTAAAATACAAAAGGCAAAAAGAAAGGACCCTTGGCCCATGTAAAATATATATATATATATATATATATATATATATATATATATATATAAAGAGAGAGCTATCTTCACAAGGTCACGGCATCCTTCTCCAACTCCTCGGCTTCTTTGATTGACTCGGGTCCAACAGAGTCCAACTCAGCATTGGCCTTAAACATTGAAAGGTCAAGGTCCGGATGAGCCTTTAAACCCGATGGTGAAGGGTTTCAAAACCACTAATGAAAAATGTCGTAGTCTTGTCATTGAAAGCCTCAGACTATAGATAGACCACGACCGCTTCACCAATAGCTTTCTCCTCCTCTGCCTCGCAGTGGGACTTCATCTCATGCAAAGACACTTGTAACACAACAACCCTAGTTTTTTCCCCCTCAAACTGGTCCCGGACCCCTTCCAGTGTAGTCTTATTGCCCTTTAGCTTATTCTCAGTCTCAGTAAGCTTATTCATCAACACCAACCATTCAGAATCAACCTTAGACAACTTTTTTCTGAGCTCACCAATGTAAGCATCTGTGGTGAGCTGATGATTCGAGAGAACCGCCACCTTTGTCAGCACCTACAAGAAGGAACACTCAGTAATAGCTAACAAAACAATGTAAGTAACCAAATTGACAAAAAATTTCTACCTTTCCAAGATCAAAGAAGGTGCTCCTCTCTAGGTCATTTGTACTATTGCCCCTGAAGCTCCCCATGTTGTTGTCAGAAAGAAACGAACAAAGGTGAGCAACTGCCTCATCTTCATCGCCCAGCAGAGAAAAGGGGCCTTCTCCCTCCCCTTAGAAGACCCCCCTGAGGCGTAAAGAGGAAGGTCGTCGACACACTCCTTGAATGTAGGAGCAATCTCCAATGTCACTTCTAAATTGACAAGGAAAGGAGGGGGCAGGGCGGCTGAAGGGGTGATCGTAGAAGGAAGGTTGCCCAATCTATCCTTCTCAACTATACGATTGTGAGAGAACTTTGGCTTTTTATGTGAGCTACCGGCATCAGCTTTTGAGGTGACTCTCGCCAGGAAAGACTTTGACGACTTGGCAGACATATCTGCAAAGAGGAGGAATCGTTAACAAATAAAAATAATGAACAAAAGAGAGAAGATAGCATAATGGTTGAGATAAGTGGATGACGACCTGGTTGACTGACTGGCAAAGTAGATGACTTAGATGCCTAACCAACTGGTAAAACAGACGACCCAAATGCCTAACCGACCGAAAAGACAGAAGGCCCAGATGAAGGAACCTCTAGGCCAAACAATTAGGAAAAAAGTGATTCGGGATTTACTAACAGAGAGTAATCCCAAACTGAATGTGCAAAGGCATGCTCCATCCTTGCAAGTTAAGCCTTGGACAATGGACGCTCAGCCAACGCTACAAAAATAAGGAAGATTAGACCGACTAAACGAAAAATGAGTAAGGAACAAAATGATGACCAAGAGTTACCTTCTCTACGCAGCTCTCCCCATATCTTGGGGACTAGGTGGACTTGATCGATGAGCGACTCCCACAGGAAAGACTCCAACCCATCCCCAGATGAAAAAAAGAATTTTTTTTTCTAACCTTTGTTCAATGTTGGAAGACCCTTGATTAATGTTCGCTCAGGGACCTGAGCGGTAAAATACCACCATCCCGAATGCATCTCCACCGCCTTATAGCAATAGAGAAATTCTGGGATAATGAGATGATCATGACCACAACTACACACAGGACACATCACCATGCAGACGATCAGAATCCTCCACCTGTTGGGCATAATTTACCTTGGGGCCAAATGAAGGTGGGTGAGGAGATGACGAGCAAACAAAGGGATAGGGAACCATAGACCAGCCTCTAAAGTCTGTTAAAAATTTGTAACCTTGTTTAGAAGGCAAGAAGAAGCCCACTCATCAAAAGTGGGGACCCTCAAATTAACCGATTCTAGGCTTTGGTAGGTGTGACGTAAATCCCTAAGCTGGGACTTTGACAGAGTTGAGAGGACGCATTCTATAGCATATGGCACACAAGCAAAACGAGACTACCTAGTAGGCTTCAGGGGTTGAGCCAAGTCAAGTGAATCTACTTTGACCAGATTCTCATCAAGAGCCATGACAGAATTAGAGGAATCATATGTGTTATCCATCCGACCGAGAGTGTATATAACGCTAATCGATGGGCCTAGTACTTCTAAGACCTGGCTAAAAACAAGACTCAAAAAGGAAGACTCCAATATTAAAACACTGAGGTCGGGAAAATGTTGTCGAGTGCGAAAGTAGTAGCAAAAACGAGTTAGATGAAAACTGAAGGGAGCCCCGGTAGGATCCAGGGTCAGACTCTATGGACAGGTGAAGACAGGCGAATGGAAGCATGACCACGGCAAGGGAGAAGGAAGAGGAGGATATAGGAACATGACTTAATGAAGGGACGACGATACTAAGGTAAAATGAGTAAAAAGGGAAATCACAAGAAGGGAAATGGTAAGACAGAAAATACCTTTCAACTGTTGTTGTGACTGATGAAGTCCTGAGCACGTTGCTGGCACGAACAGGGCAAAGAATTCAAAAACAGCTTCGAAAAATAATTACAGAAAGGTGGAAGACTCAAAAAGGGTGAAAGGGCGTCCCTTTATAGGATCCTCAGGTGACCCCCGACCATCAGATCATCTAAACCCTCCCCCATCATTGGATAAAGGCGCAGTTCGAGGAAATACGGTCATCGACTTAACGTGTCTTATCATCATTAATAGTGCGGGACTTAAAAAAGAGAGTCGAAGAGCCGGCAAACCAATTGTCTCGGATGATCAGTCAGATTCCCAAGGTCTGTTTGGATCAACGGACTAAGGAATGGAGGGGGATAGGTGATGACAAAGAATTGGGCCCGAGAAGACCAAGCCAATTGGCTGAGTGAACCATTCTGGTCCAACTAACCTACCAACTTGTCGGGTGGCCCCCTATTTTGATCCATCGGTCCCGCATACTGAGCATCTCATCAATGACAGGAGAATACGAGCTTTAGGTCAACCATCTAAGGGATTACAAGTCTTGTTATCAAATACGCACAGATGACTAACCGACCAGGGAGTGACGAGCCACCTGATGATGGGTAACTGTCACATTACCTTGGATGATCACCGAGCCAACCGATTTGACCAATAATGTTACGACTGATGTGCCCGACTAATGAAGTTACAAAGCTGACCAAGTGATTGGCGTTGACCACAATCTAGACTAAAAGATGGTTACAAGACGCAGAATAACGCAAAAGGATACCAATTCAGTGCTGACATGTGTACTACTCACCCACATTCCTCTAACTAACTCAAAGAATAATCCTGACAAATCACGTGGAACAATCACAAGAACTCCTATATTAAGAAGAGAACCCCCAGTCAGAAAAAGTAAGTACAATCACCCTAATTGAGAGAACATGAGGATTTTTCTAATCTCTGATCACTGAATTGAGCATCGGAGGGGTGTAGGCCGGCGTCACACCGACGCCATTCATTGTCTTGGTGCAAGTAGGATCAACGAATAAGATTCTAGATCAAGGGTGATTCGAAAAACCATCGTGGTGAGTCAGAACTCGACGTCATTAGAACTCATCTGAAGATAAAGCTCATACCACACATGAACTACAAGACCATGCATTTTAATACATTATATATCAGTCATGATGTATAAAAAACACATGGTCAAAAGATATATAGGAGGCTACCATAAAAGAAGAAAAAGCAAGAAATATCTATTTGGGAGATAATAGTTCAAAAGAGGGGAAGTGGTGTCATTTATCTTTTTATTAAATATGGTTTTTGTACCGGGAAGAAACTCCCAATCTACCCTTGTTTAACTAGGATTGTCTATTATAATACTTCCAAACCTGGTTTAGAAGCTCCTTTATAAGCTCATTCAAAGTTTTCAATGAGATATTCTTGTAAAAGAGCCTAGATTTCGTACACACAAAAGATGTGTGCAAGTTGTGCATGGACCATGGGACTGACACAGCAGCACCAAAAAATGATTTATACTTTTTGGGGGTGTGCTTATCACTTTTCAGTGCTGATGTGTCCACCCCTGATCCATGCACACAACTTCCACACATCTTTTGTGTGCACAAAATCCGGGGGGCTTGTAAAATATCCATCAGCAACTCAAATATTTAACATATAAAATATTAGAAATATTCTGAAAATTAAGAATCTTTAATGTTTAATTGAAGTATGTCAATAAAAGGTTATTTATATTTGAGCACGTGAACAAGATGCACGTTGACCTAAACAATATAACAAGCAATGCCAACAAACCATAATAACACATTCATCACCCGATGAAAACAAATAAATTGCATTGATTGTATGCAACTGGTTGTATTGATTGTTATATTCTAAACAATATAACAAGCAATGCCAACAAGCCATAATAACACATTGATGCACCCCCATGACCCAATGAAAACAAATAAATTGTATTGATTGTATTTTGTATGCAACTGATTACAACTTGGTGGAAATTGATTTCTGTTTTCAATTTTTTTTGGAGGTGGGGGGCAGCAAATTTGATTAATTTCTTCAAGAACCCTGCACAATGCAACTAAACTTTAAATTTTCAATCCCATCTCGGTTTGTGATGACATCGATCCTTGAGGGGGAGACAGAAGCCACACAAAAATTGGTCACATCGCTTTCGTTTCTCCATATCATGTGAAGGAGTCCACTATCCCCTTTGCAAATATTACAAAGAAGTTATATGACCATACTAGAACATGCTCAATAACAAAAGGGAGTGGTTATTGACACCGATCAAATTTTTAAGTCCCCCTCCCTCCTATTTTTTCTTTTTATACCCCCTTCTTTACTTAAAATACCTCTCTCCCTCTCTCTCAAACCCCCACCCCTTCTTCCTCTCCGACGCTGGCGATGGTAGCAGCCCCTCCGATGGCAACCCACCCTTCCTCTCTTTCTTTTCTTCCCTCCCTTTCCCGCGCCCCTTCTCTCTCTCCCTCTCCCTCTCCTTCTCTCTCTCTCTCTCTCTCTCTCCTTTCTTTTTCTTCTGGGGACCTGTTCAGCCTTACAGGCCCGAATAGGGTTAGGGACTGGGGGGTTGAAAAAGTCCCTTGAAAAAAAAGTAGAAGAAGAGAGGGAGAGGGAGAGGGGGAGAGAAAGGGGGTGTGAGAGAGAGGGAAAGGGGTGGAGTGCCGCAGCCGTAGTTACTGAGAGGAAGCGGAGTCGGGGTGTAGGAGGGAGATGCCTTTTAGATAGGGGAAGGAATAGGGGAGGGGGCTATAAAACGAAAAAAAAAAGGAAAAGGAAAGGGGCTTAAAATTTTGATCAGTGCGGATAGAAGCTCCTTAACAAAATTGCACAAACAATTAAATTAAGGAACAATCATTTTCAAGCTTCCATGCAGCATTCACCCGTGTCAGTGCCTCACAAGTCAACCTAAATGATACAACAAGCAATACCAACACGGCGGAATAACATTTCCATGCACCAAAACAATCCACTCGTACCTTAAAGGGAAAACAAGTCAATTTCCATCCCCCCACCCCCAAGATAAAAAAAAAAACTTTATCCCAACCACGAGAAATCCTGTAGTATACCTTGGGGAAATCAAGTCAATTCAACAAAGCTTTATCCCAACCAGGAGAAATCCTATTAATGACATCATATGGTTATATAGATCATCGTCCCGATCACCTCTGGTTTATTTTATTATGGTGGATGCAATGTATTGGGTTGAAGCCGTAATGGTCCCCAACCTCTAAGTTAAAGACATGTGGCGAGCAGCCTTAAGTGCAGCGGTCGCTCCCCCTGACTTTTCTTATATTTCTTTCTTTTTATAATCATTTGTAGTTTTCTCCATCCGTAGATATAAGTGTGTGGGGAATGGTTTTTGGCTGCTTTCTCCTTTTTTCCTTCATTCCTTCTTCCACCTATTTAGGGATCGTCGTCCCACTTGACCTGCGTTCCCTCCAGATCTTGCTGTTCTTGCGCCGCCAAAGTTTTTCTCCTTTCCCTCTTCCAGTAAAAGCTTGTATCTTTCACACTCTATCTATCTAAAGTTGGAATTTTGTTCTCTGTAACTAAAGCTTTTCAACTTTGAAGATTCAGTTCCTTTAACTTCTGTGAATTTTTTGGGTCTTTTTTGTTGGATTTGTTTCTTTCTTTGTGTGAATTACTGAATCGGATACTTTGATTGAAACCCTCTTTTGTATCATCTCTCTTTGTAGGTTTAGCGAATTAGAATTGCGTTTCTGTGAAGAGCGGAAGTTTCTTTCTTTCCAGATTCCATCTTTATATGATTTTGGGGTTTCGCTTCATCCATGTTCTGTTAAAGCTTCAAAAGATCACTGTAAGTTAATTCTTTTTATTCTTCTTATAGGCTAGTTTATTTTGTTTATGTTATTACTTCTTTTTGATTTGGTTGGTGATTTTGGATAAGGTTTGTTACTATATCCTCTTTTGCTGAATGCATTCAAAATTTTAGTTAACTTGCAGGAACGGGTTATTGGGTTAGTGGACTGAAAGGGAAATTATGGGAGGTGCTCCTTTTTTTTTTTCTTCCATATAATAAAATATAGTTTGCATTAGGTGGTTTTTTTTTTTTTTTTTTTCCCGCCAAATTCTCTTCATCATCTAATCAATAAATGTTCTACATGTAGAATTTCATTTGCCTATTTTGTTTAAGTGTAAAACAATAAGATTTTAAGACAAGCATGCGAATTGATGACTTGAAGCAGGTTAGGAAAACGGAGAGAGAAAGGAAGTTGCTATATCAATGCGACTTTATGAACTTAGAACCTTGATGGTGGAAAAATTGCCTTCAGTCCCTACTGACCTCCTGATGGTAGTGTTAGAAGAATATATCAAGAGACATATTGGAGTTGGAGTCATCATTTAATTGTATAGGGAGAACCAGAATCAACATGTTAGGCACACATTTGAATTAATTGTATAGGGAGAAGCACAAACAGCATTTTAGGCACAAATTTTATTGATGCTGAAGGTTTTAAGAATTAATTGTATAGGGAGAAGCACAAACAACATTTTAGGCACAAATTTAATTGATGCTGAAGGTTTTGAGAATTAATTGTATAGGGAGAAGCACAAGAAACATTTTAGGTACAAATTTAATTGATGCTGAAGGTGAGGAGAAAAACTTGTAGGCTAGTCTATGGATATCACATATTTTTGCCCTTTACTCTAGTTTTGATTAAAATAAGATAGAAAAAAGAAAGAACAAAAGAGAGGAGGTGCTTCATTCCGTATTTATTGAGGAAAGGGAATTAGGGAAAGGGTGCAGCATATTATGGAGAACCAACTTTCTCTTATTACAAGGACTGATTTTGTCCCCTTTCCAAAACTACTACTATTAATTCAGAACTTCTGGAAGCAAGCAATTTAAGAGCAATTATCTTATTTGTGTTTGGGGTTTTCTAACCTACAGAAAATAATTTTAGACATCCAAGAAATGACGTGAGCTCACTTACTCAAATGGTATCATAGTCTCTTTTTCTTTTTCTTTTTTTTATGTTAATAAGCAATTAATCCATTGTATTGTATTTGGCAAAAGAAGGGTGAGCCCCATCGATAAATGATCTTTAATAAGAGGATAAGAAAGTGTTTACCAGAATAAACTGCTTGAACTTTGAGCTAAAAAATCAAGTTCCCTAAAAGATTACTGTTTATCACGACAACCCAGCTACTAAAGGAAACGGGAAGTTTGTTTCCATTAAACTCTTTGGAGTATGGATGACCAATGAAACAATATATAAATTATATAACTGGCTTTTCAAACTACCTATTTGATTATTTATGATAGTCTAAGATTCAGTCCTCTCTTTCCACGAGCACGGTCATGCTACTCTACAGAAAAAATCAAAAGGACTATAAAGACTTAGATTATGTAAGTTTTGGGAATGATTGGACTTCTATTATGTGGGAAAGTGATAAAGGCATTTGTAATTACAGTAACTTTTGTTCAGATTTGTATAAGGGGATTGCACATAGTTACCAGAGCGAGAAGCAGGAAGTGAGGCTTAATAAATCCTTGGGAAATGGGAAGTGAAATGATTAAAAAAATGTTTAAAGAGTGACTAGGAAGCGATTATGGAAACAATTAGGAAGTGGCCGGGAAGTGAGTAAAGTGCAATTTAGAAATACCGTCAAACCATTAGAAAAAAATATTGCAAAATGAATAGGAAAGAAAATGATTATAATAGGTGAATGTGTAATTAGTACAAAGTAAATAACAAAAAATTTACAACCAATAACAACAACAACAACAACAAACAGCCTTATCCCAACTATTTGGGGTCGGCTACAGGAATCCTGTTTTGCCATTCCGCTCTGTTTAGGGC
>JAOXJP010079196.1:0-15037 GCA_025762735.1 Platanus orientalis
GGCAACCCCTCTCCCATAATTTGAGAGTGTACAGTAAAGAATTGTTTTTGAATATTTGGGTGTTCTCAAGGTGTGGCTGTAGCCATGTTCTCATTCTCCAAGGGTTGATGCCACTTATGGCTCCCCTCTTTCTTCTTTTTCCATAGGTGTAACCGCAAACTCCCTCTCTCCTTCAAGGTATATCTTTGTTCTTTTTATTTATCTCTTACTTTCTTCTTAAATTTTTCTTTCTTTCTATACTACTCTCTTCTCATTATTTTTGTCATTCTTCTTCTTCTCTTGAAACCTCCATTAAAGAACCTTTACTTTTTCTAAAATTATTTGATTTGACCCATCAAATCTTATCAGAATTTTATGAAATTTTAACTGTAGAACCCTGTCACATGTTAGAAACGACCATAAAATTTTTGGAATTTTGACCCATAAAAGGGGTATTTTGATAATTTTTGGATTTTGTCTAAAATTACAAAAAATACCCTTTTGGGATATTTTCTTCTATTTTCTCATATTTTCCTATTCTAAATCCTCCTTATCTTCTTTCTATAATTTTATTTTCTGATTCTTGAATTTTGTGGTTACTTGTTTGTTTCTAAACTCTATTCTTGATTTCTTTGCTTCCTCATCATTTATTTAAATTATTTGAGGCTTTGGAAAATTATTCTACATCAATTTTTGGTATCTTCCCCTTTGTACTGCATCACTCTTCTTGTCCCTATTCTCCCTTATTCTTCCTCGTTCTATTCTAGTTCTCCTCTCATACTTGTTGGAAATTCATCAACGTTGAAGGATTAAAGTGATGGACTCCATTAATTAGGTATGTGTTGCTGAAATTTTCTGGGTTTACATATTCTTAGAATTGCACCTTCCTAATTCCCCTTTCTTCTCATCTTTCTTCGTGGTTTTAGTCCTTACGTGATCCCCTACAAAAGCCCTCTCTTTTCCCCATAATTCCCTTTTTTTTTCCTCTCTTTCTCTTAATTACAAAAGATTCCTTACTGATTCCATTAAAGAATCTTTGGTTTTATAAAATTTCATGATTTGATAAAGCAAATCTTATCCAAATCTCATGAAATTTTGAACTAGATCTCTGTGTACGTTAAAACTTGACACTATAAAATTTTGAATTTTCTAACACATTAGAAGGGTATTTTTGTAATTTTTTGAATTTTGTCCAAAATTATAGTGATGCAGCACAATTGAGATGATACCAAAGTTGATATAGAATAATAGCCAAGAATCTCAAATAAAAGGCAAGTAAAATAGTGGAAGAAAGAACACACTTTAAATTAAAGAAATGATAAAAAATAGAAGATGAAGACTTGATTTGAAGCTTTTCCAAACACAAAATAGGGGATTTTGGCTTCCGCCAAGTTTGAATAAACCTAAGGAATCTACCTTTGGAAAAACCACTCGTGGTTTTTAAACTTCATAAAGGAAGAACACACTAGCTAAGAGTTAGAAAACAAGAAAATTCTTTATCCATCAATTTCATCTATAAAATTATGGGTTACAAGCATATAGACTTTACATGTCAATCTTTCTAATTCCCACTCTAATTAGACTTTCTAAAAATAAAACTTTTAAATTAATAAAATCCCATAATTAAGTGATACTTTGCTACTATTTTGGTTATAACTTTTCCAAATCACATCAAATTCTCAGGATGTTGGTCTGATTGGAAAGGTAATTGAATAACCTTTCAAATGACACCAAAATCATCCCGAATGAACAAGTTTTGACCTTCCAAAATATAGCCTAAAGAAAAAAAAAATGGGGTTACAACTTTGATTTATAGACTCATAATTACATGAGGACTCTATAATAAACTCAAAAATAAATAAAAGATAAGGCTAAAGATAATCCTAACATAAAATCTAATAAAATACTAATTAAATTAGCTTCAAGGTGTTTTATACATCCCTATTTGACTGCCACAAAGATCACACGTGTGGGTCCCACTCACATGTCACGTGAACCCCACTTTAGCTTGGAAATCTACATCAAACTCCTCTTGTTCGAAAAAATTTGTCAAGTTTTATAGTGAATAAGAATCAACAACCATGGGAAGTTTGAACTGTATGACAATTGACTTTTCATCTCATAAGGATAGAGTAATGGAAAGACTTCATAGCACACCTCATCTATCTTTTGCTTAGGCTCATGGATTGGTGTAGTTATCAAAATAGGTTGGATCTTGTCCTGATATAGTACTTTCTTTTCAATAGCTCACAAAGTGGGGCAACAATGGTATACTTGGGTCTCTTTATTAAAAGTAACTTTTCTCTCCTCAATCCATTGCCTGCCTAAAATCACTGGCGTGTCAGTTAAGGGGAAATCACACACTAGACATTCAACACCATTGAGGTAGTCTCTTCCGTGATGAAATTGAATATCAACAACACGATCCTTAAAATATCCACAATATTTTTGATTTTTCGGATCTTATAGGAGCTCTGCAACAAGATCAACCAGTTACTAATTGCTATTTTAGTTGTCTTTTCAGAAGGAAAAACAAACCCAGTGTTTACTAGAAGAACCATCTCATCTTTTTAGGGATTGCATAATTTTCAGGGCTTGTTTCCAAAAGTTTCAGTGTTTAACCCAAAACTAGGAAAAAGAATAAACCAACAATGCTGCCTTTCACATATAGCTTCTGCTTTAGGGTCCTTTCCAAAATCTTAGGGTTTATGATTCTTTCTAAAATTTCAGGGTTTATGCATTTTTCTAAAATTTTAGAGTTTGTAAGACTTTGCAAATAAATCAGGCCATCCAATATTCATTGGGATTACAATTGGATTGAACTAGCTGAAAGAATACTCCCATGGAATCCAACTAAGTAGGGACTAGTTAGAACTTGGCTCTTATACAAAATTGATGTAGCACAATGGAGATGATGCCAAAGTTGATATAGAATGATAGCTAAGAATCTCAAATACAAGCCAAGTAAAATATCAAAAACAAGAACACACTTTAAATTAAAGAAAAGATAAAAAGAAAGGATGAAGACTTGATTAGAAGCTTTTCCAAACCTAAAATAAGGGATCTTAGCCTCCACCAAGCTTGAATAAACCTAAGGAATCCACTTTTGGGGAAAACCATTCCTGGTTTTTAAACTTCACAAAGGAAGAACATATTAACCAAGAGTTAGAAAGCAATAAAATTTTTTATTCATCAATTTCATCTATAAAATTTTGGGTTACAAGCATATATAAAGACTTTATATGCCAATCTTTCCCAATCCCATTCTAATTAAACTTCCTTGAAATAAAACTTTTAAATTAATAAAATCCCGTAATTAAGTGATACATTGCCAGTATTTTAGCCTTAACTTTCTCAAATCACATCGGATTCTTAAGATCTTGGTCTCGTTGGAAAGGTAACTGAATAACCTTTCGAATGTCACTAAAATCATCCCAAACGGGTAAGTTTTGACCATCCAAAATATGATTTAAAGAAGAAAAAAAAGAAAAAGGATTACAACTTTGATTTAAAGACTCCTAATTACATGAGGACTCTATAATAGACTCAAACATAAATAAAAGATCAGGCTAAAGATAATCCTAACATAAAATCCGATAAAATACTTATTAAATTAGCTTCAAGATGCTCCATACGTCCCCCACTTGATTGCCACAAGGATCACATGTGTAAGTCCCACCCACATGTCACGTGGGCCCCACTTCAGCTTGGATGTCTGCATCATACATATTTTTCCTTTTTGGTTCTTTTCTTTTATTTCTTTCTCCATTTCTAGTACTAATTCCCTCTAATCTCTTTTCTATCATTCTATTTTTTGTTTCCTCTTATTTTGTGGCTACTTGTGTTCTAAAATTTGAATTCTTGAAATATTTGCTTTTATATTTTAATTTTGGGCAATTACTAGACGATCTTGGGAATATCTTGCATCAATTTTGGTATCAAAGCTTTGTATTATATCACCATCCTTAAGCATAATGGATTGTCTATTTTTTTTTTCTTTTATAGTGATTGGGAGGAATTGTTTCAGAGTCTAGTTCAAGTGGCCCTCCCTTGGAGCCTATGCCATCCTCTGATTGTACTCCATTTTTATTGGAGCCTTTTCTTGAGAGTAGAGGTCCTCAGCCTTTTAGGCTTGAAGAATTGTGGTTTCAGGCCCCTGAATATTTTGAGATTGCCGCCCAGACTTGGGAAGGCTAGGTTTTGGGGCTTTGAAGGCGTATTATTATTTTTGTCTAAAGTTAAAAGAACTTAAGAAAAGGCTTATTGTGTGGAGTAATGAAAAGTGTGGCACTTTCAATGTTAAAAAGGGGGAGTGTATTAGTAAGATTAAGGAGCTGCATGCTTTTGAAGACTCAAGGCCTTTGTCTTCTAAAGAAAGAAAGGGGAGAGAGGGGTGCGGAAAGGAATTTCAGTCTTTGGTGTTAAAAAGGGAGATATTGAAAGTCCAGTAATGATCCTAGAGGGGGGGAGGTGAATAGGATAATTCAATTTTTAATTCCCTTTTTCTTAATTTACTTAATCTTGTTTGATTTCAGCAAAAGACTTTTGATTAGTAAATTAATTATCTATGAACCAGTCATAGACCATGAGGTTCCGTCATACACTATGGTGTTACCTATAGCAGAGCGGGAACAAGGTTGTTAGGTTGCCTACACTTACAATGAATGACTTGATAAAATAAATGATTGCTTAAGTCTTTTTAGTTCTAAGTGTTACGTGCACAGTTACAATGAATAAACTAAGGAATGGCTTGATAAAATAAATGCAAGTGCTCAAGACAATTACCAAGCATACAACACAATAGATTTATAGTGGTTCAGCACAAGGCCTATGTCCACTTTCAAAAGCTCACAACCGAGCTATATAATTTTATTAAGGTTGAACAAGTACAATCAAAGCTAAAATTAAATAAGGCCTAACTACTTGCAACACAAGCCAATCTTGGTGTTTCTAGCGAGTGTGGTCTACACTTCCAATGTCTCCGACAGAAGTTCCAAATCTACACAATCGGTGTCTCCGGCAGGAATGGTCTACATCTACGATGATGTGCTTAGGTCTACACTACCAGTGTCTCCGGCGGTAGTGCCAAATTCTCGGTGTCTCCAACGGGAGTATAGGGTTCACATCAATAAGTTCGAAGGTTCACATGGTTTCAAAAATTAGAATGTTTCTATAATGTATAAATCGAACATAGACATAACATTGCCATGATTCAAACATTTCAAAGGCGTATAATTCACTGAGATTCGATGTTTATAAGGATGGATTCACATTGATTCACTTAGATTTCATGTAAAATCGATGATTCAAAGCATGTGATAAGATTTGATGGTTCACATAGTTAGTATAATTACATATGGAGCATAGAGATCAATGGAATCAGTGAATCCAATACAATTTGACAGTAAATCAAAGATTCAATGATTCAATAATTTCACAATGGATCTAAGTGTGGAGATCAAATTGGACATCACATACAGTGATCCTAAACGAAGGCAAATCAATATCTTCTACTAAATTGAGCATTAACAGAGTAGAATATGAAGTATTCATAAGTTCACACAGATTTTTGGAGAATTCACATGAGTACAATCAAATTTCACATAATTTAAAGGTCATAATGAAGAAAATCAGTCCATACCATGAATAAGAACAATAATCTTCCACAAAACAGGTGTAGATCTAAAGATCAATAAGATTCAATAATTTCAATCATGGATTACAAAATTTTCAAATATTACAAGAAGAAAAGGAGTATTCTACACATAGGAAGCATGGATTCTTACGAAATAGGCTTGGATCCATAGATCAAGCATGGTTCAATGACTTGCAAGCAAATATTTCTAATAACTCAAGAGATTCTAAAGGTAGCATCAAAATTTGTAAATTACAAGAGGAAAATACATCACATCACCCATAATAAGTAGAATTACTTACAAAGTCTTCAAATCCAAAGCTCCTTGTCAAAACTTCTTCACTTTAATCTCTTAATCACCTTCTTCTATAAAATTAGTGTAGATCTAATATCAAATGAATGAATTTAAGAAGATCAAGAAAGAAAATCACTTAATCTAGCAAAAATTCCCAAGAATGGGTTGAACTCTCAAAATTGGGGAAGAATTTCTTCTCCTTCCTCCCAAAACTCCTAAATTTCTCACTCTTCATATCTTTGTTCTAAGTGGTGTTTTGGACCCAAATGAGGTCAAAAAATTGTTATATTTTGTTACAAACGAGATCCCATTCGTGTGGGGCTCGAATAAGAAAAGCTACGTATTTTCGCGCATGTTATTTTTTCTAGATTTTTGAGTCATGATCTGTGTGAGATCGGTTAGGCTGTGATCGATCAAGAGATTTATGATCGGTCACATATCTTGTGATCTGTCAGAAACAGTCTGAGCAACACTCGAATGTTGTGATCTATGTGTGATCAGTCACACATGAAAGTTTCATGATCAGTCACGAAAAAAGTGTGATTGGTCACACCTGGAATTATTGAATATTTTGGTATTTTCTGCATCTTGGGTCTCCAAAATCCAACCGAAGTGTTCCAAGGCTCCTCCAATTCATTCTAAACCATGTCTGGGTCAATCGAATGTTGAGGATGACCCCCTCATGCTCGAATTTACCAAAGTTTTCAAATTAGACACGTATGTCGAGTCCGGATTCTCTAAACTTTTCTAATTTTAGATGTGGCGTGTTACACTAATGGCCCATTAGCCCAATTT
The DNA here is from genome assembly GCA_025762735.1 of Platanus orientalis. Lineage (NCBI taxonomy): Eukaryota > Viridiplantae > Streptophyta > Magnoliopsida > Proteales > Platanaceae > Platanus > Platanus orientalis. The sequence goes on from JAOXJP010079196.1 coordinate 6,705, forward strand.
GTCTTGTTTGAAAATTTCTATTGTCACAATATATAATATATAAAATCATTATATATATTATAAAATTCGTAACCAATTTGAGCTTTTAGTAAGCTGGCCCTAGCGAAGCTCATCTCAAGCTCACTTAGGAAACGAGCTTAAATCAAGGCTCAGGCTTGGCTCATGACAAGCAGCCCTAGGGGGGAGGTATGTTGTGGGTACCTGGAAAGCTATCACAAGAGGTAAGATCATCTTTTGGAATTACATAAAATTTCGCTTAGGTGTTGGGGAGGCCATCAAGTTTTGGGAGGACAAATGGTCTAATTATTATCCTCTTAAAGCAATTTTTAGTAGCATCTTTTCTTTAGCCTTGGATAAAAATAGAAGCATAGTTTATCACTATGTGGATAGTGATATTGGAGGTTTGAACGTTGAGAAGGAATTTAAATGATTGGGAGATGGACGAGTGTTGATATATATTAATATTTGTATCTCCTTACACCTTGAGGTTTTAGGAGAGTTGGCTAATTTGTTGTTAACATGGTATCAAAGCCAAGCCAGATTGTGAGTTTGAATCCCTGTGGAAGTAAAAGTATTCTCCCAGATGTAGTATTGCACGTGTGGTCACAAGTTGTGGACTTGAACCTAGTTCCCCAAGTGTTTCCAGGAGAGAATGATGTTCCTCCTGAGGGGGATGTTGAAGTATATTAATTCCTATATTTCCTAACACCTTAAGGTTTTGGGAGAGTTGGTTAGTTCACTATTAATCTGTATCTCCTAACACCTTTAGGTTTTGGGAGAGTTGGTTAGTTCATTATTAACATGGTATTAGAGCCAAGCCCGGTAGCAAGTGATTCTGGAAGTAAATGTATTCTCGTGGACGTAGTACTGGATTTATGTGCATGTTATATACTTACTCGCACCCGGTTCTTCAAGTGTTTGTCGGAGAGAACAATGTTCCTTCTAAGGTGGGGTGTTGAAGTATATTAATTTCTGTATCTCCTAATACCATAAGGTTTTGGGAGAGTTAGTTAGCTCATTATTAACAACGAGGTGGTCAGTTTTTTGGTTTATTGGCTGATTTTAATCCTAATTCGAGGGTGTCCGATAGATGGGTTTGGGATTGGGCTAAGAAAGGAGGGTTACTGTAAAGTCTCTGTTAAGCTTTGGTTCTTTGTCCAGAGGTTCCCTTTCTTTCAAGTCTATTTGGTGTCCAGTCGTCCATTCAAAGATTGCCGCCTTTTTTGTAGCATGCATATAAAGCTAAAATTTTAAATGTGGATCATCTAAAAAGCAAAGGGTGGAGTATAGCTGATCGGTGTGTGGTGTGCTTGGTGGAGGAGGAATTGGTTAACTATCTTTATGTTCACTGTTCGGTGTTCATAAAAATATGGGATTTTTTCTTCTCCCAGTTCGGCGTCTCTTGGCCTTTTCTGCTCAGTTTTAAGGACCTTATCGTTCTCTTTTGCTTTGTGTTGCTCCCCCTACTGCCTTATTCACTTGCTTGGTGAAGCTTTGCTTTTGTTGTATTTTGTCATCTTCTTGCAATGAAATTTACCTACCATTCAATAAAAAAAAAAAAAAGAAGTTAAAAATTAAAAAGAAAACTAGATACAGCTTAACTTAACAAAATCAGATCCATCTACTTGGGTACACAAATCCTGTTATGCTTTTTCGGTAGATAAATATATGATAAGAATATTTATTAAGGCTTAAAGTAGATGTATAAATATCCCCTTTTAATTCTCTCATCTTGTAGCATTGATGGTAGATATTCTGCCACACAATCGTTCCTGAAATAAATATAATAAATTATAAACAATGTTCCCATAGAGACTTTGGAGATGTTAATATATTTATTATTCTTATTACTATCCTTTTAATTCTTATGGGCATTTAACTCTTGAGTTAGGAAAGTAGAACAAAGAGGCGTCTTTACCCATATAACTATATAAGTCCATCCACTATTCAACTGCAGTAGGAAATTTCAACATTGTAGTTGAAAGCTATATGCAACAAATTTTTACTGACAGCTTTAACTCAAGTGAAATAAGAAAGTCAATGTCAAGACCTTTAGGGACCATAAGAATGATGTACATGCATGTGTGTATGATGCAGCACAGGCTCTAAAGCTTCTCTAAAAGAATTTATCATACACTTTGAAGGCCAAAAAATACCCATTCGAAAAGTACTTGAAACAAACCCACAGATTTTTTCTTTCAAATTTCAATCAAGTCAATCCCATCTATACTTGGCTGATGCTGTGCCAGCAACCACATGCTTATCCAACCATTAAAGAAGTACGCATGAGATTTTGAAGAGAACAAAAGTTCCCAATCAGGCTGCAGGTTAGAGGAAGTGGGTTTTGATTTATTTCAATAAAAAAACACCTAAAAGGGTGTCACAAGGTAGCGGTAGGTCATAGTCCATCTTATCTCTTCATAAAATTGATATTAGGCCTTGAAAATGTTTTCCTGGAAATCTGGGCAGCAAAGGCTTCTTTGAGTTTAGAATGGGTTTTTTTCAAGGTTTAGGGATTCAAGGCCAACCATGTGATACGGGGGGATTAGAGAGGTGTTACATGGAGGGATGTAAGGAATGATATGAAGTATGGTGACCGGTAGATGTAGGAGAGATGTATGGGTGATGTGGAAGAATATGGGGGTGGTGTAATAGTTATGGAAGTAGGTTTTGACTGTGGGTAACAAGCTTTCAAGAAAGAAACCAGAAAAATATAAAGAAAAGAGAGAAGAAGGAGAAGAAGAAGAAAAATAAGAGGATACCTTATGAGGAAATCACCAACCAAGGTGATGTAGTACAAGAAAAGAAAACCAATTAAAAGTGTAAAGACAAGTTATGAATTGAGGTAATATGATAGGTGTAGAAGTGGTATGGGAAAATATGGAGATGGATTTATAGTGATGGTAGCTTATGGAGTTGATTAATGGACTGTGGTAACAAGGGTCTCAACAAAACCATAAAATTTGCAAAGAAGATAAGAAGAAGATGAATTAGAAAAAAAGATAAAGAGATAGGGAATAGATACCTTGAGGAAAATCACCAATCCTCCTTAAGAAATCACCAACCTAGGATCAAGTTTAGGCAAAACTTGAAGAAGAAACACCTTCAGCCGTTTGGAGAAGAAGAAAGCAATTTAGCTTCAAAATTTTATTCAAAAATTCATTACAAAATGTATGAGCTGTTTTATAAACCAAAAACCCCTTATAATTTAATCCTAGCCATCAAACGCAAAGATATTCTCCTCCTTAAATTGTGTGGAAGAGATTTCTCCCTGCAAAAACCTTATTTTGAAGTTAGTTACAACTTTGTCTTATATAAAAAACTAAAATTCTATCAATTTCCTACTCTAATAACTAATGAAAAACATAAAATGAACTAATAAACTCTCTACTAGACCTCTTTAAAATAAAACCAAACACTTCTAGGATGCTCTCAAGTTCCCCCTTATTCCTTTTCATTCGTGGACTCCACCAAGGCCATATATGGGCCCCACCTTGCCTCCAAAACTGCAAGTTGCTCCTAAAAGTTCCAAATTTGTTCAAATGTGAAGTGAAACTCTTCTCTCTTGAAGTATTATTTCTAGACTTCCATAATCCTTGCAAATGGACCCTATTATTTCCATGTATGGGTCCCACTTAGGTCTCCATGTCCTCATCAAACCCCCCTTGTTAAAAAAAAAACTCGACCTCGAGTTTTATAGAGAGATATGATCAGCATCATGGGGGATCTCGAACCACGTAACCATATGCCAAATCCTTCGACGATCAGATTATGATTAATTCTGTTTTCTTGCAAGTACATGATATGGGATAGATCTCATAGGACACATTATTTGTCTTGATAAGTATCCAGTAGTGGAATTGCCTTATAGTACTCTTTTTTTTGGATAATTAACTAAATTTTATAAAAGAGAGAAAAAACTAAAATACAAGGGCTAAAATACCTCAACTAACAATCCTCCAGAATAAAATTATCACAAACCACATACTGAGAAATAACCCCCTATTAGTTAGCTTATCAGCTAAAGAGTTTTGGTATCTAGGGACATGAAGATGAGTGATAGACAGAGCAACAACTAATTCCTTGATTTCATACAAGGAGGATGAGTGACGCCAAGAGCCCTAGCCACACCCCACCTGATGACCACCTCTGAATCCCCTTCCACCAAACAACCAAACACGTCAAGCCGCTTAAGCTCAGAAGGCCTATAACCTCAGCAGTGGTGGAATCACATTCACCCAAAGGACCATAAAAAGCACAAATGACCTTGCACGAGTGGTCTCTCAGAACGCAACTGAAGCCCGCAGGCCCTAGGTTACCTTTCAAAGCACCATCAAAGTTGAGCTTAAAACAACCTTCAGGAGGGGGAGCCCAATCCAACAACACCATCCTAGCCTTCAGGGGAGACCAAGAAATAGTAGAAACCCAATTACAAAGGAACATGGAAAGAGGGGTCCCATGAAACTCTTTTGCCAACAACACCTAGCCATCCACTTCTCTAACAATAGAGTCAATCAACTCACCACAAGATTGAGTCTTGCCTTCAAAAAGTTTAAGGTTCCTCTCCTTCCAGATCGCCCACAAAACCCCATGCAACAAACATTCTAGAAAAATTCTACCACGAACACCATGCCCATAACAGTACCACTATCACACAAAGTCTTGGACACTATCGAGCTAAATACGGGACCTCACCTATCCATCTTGGAGAAAAAAATGATTCCACATAACTTCAGAGAAACTGCAATGGAGGAGGATGTGATTGGGGGATTCAACCTCCCTTTTGCACAAGATACATTAGTTGGGAGGGATAGCCATAAAGGGTCTTCTTTTTTGGAGAACACCCATAGTGTTAATAGGGCGAAGCACGGTAGTCCAAACGAAAGCCTGAACTCTAGGGGGGACCAAAGGGGTCAAAATTCTTTTATAGGGAAAGTTGCGATCATAGTTTTGAGAGGGAATCATAGCCTAAAAAAAACATTTACAAGAATAGAGCCCAAACGACTTGAGGGTCCAAATCCTTTTGTTTGGAAACAAGGAGGAAATGAAAACACCCTCAAGACTAGAAAGCAAGGAACCAAGAATATCAATTTCCCAGTCATAAAGATCCCTTGAGAAGGTCAAGTTCCATACATGACCACACACAGAAGGAGAAAGAATATCAACAATAGAAACATCCTTTTGGTTAGATAGATGAAACAACCTAGAGTAAGAGCTGGAAAGATAGCTTTCACCCCACCAAAGGTCATTCCAAAAACTTAATTTTTTTCCATCACCTACTAGAAACCTAAGATGGGGAAGAAACAATGGGGAAAAGAGAGATAACGTGTTTCCAAAGTAGAGAGATAGGAGTAACATGACTCAAGCAATCCCACCCATTGGAGTCTACACCATACTTATGCTGAATGATAGATTGCCGTAAATTGCCCTCTTCATAAGAGAACCGCCATAGCCACTTTTCGAGAAGATCAAAATTTTTCTCCTGAAAATGATCAATCCCTAAACCCTCGTACTTTTTGGGTCTACACACATCCTTTCACTTCACCATATGGTCTTTTTTCTCCCTACTTTCAGACGACAAGAAATTCCTCTGACACTTTTCCAAGTCCAATTGGATCTTCCGAGGCATTTTGAACAATGACATATAATTGATAGGCACATTAGACAACACTACTTTGATCAAGGTGATACCCTCTCCTAAGGATATATACGATTTTTTCCACCCAGCCAATTTTTTATGAATTCTTTCCACTATTGGGTCCCTAAAAGAGATCGCATGAGGGTTCCCTCCAAGGGGCATTTCTTCTTTTTTTTTTTTTTTTTTCCGCATGGTTTGAAAGAGAAACTTCCCCCACACCAATTCCTACCATACAAGACTTGGAAAGATTAACTTTGAGCCCAGAGATATGCTCATATATCACCAAAATGGTCTTTAAGTTTGCCACTTGCTCCAACCCTGCATCCACAAAGCAAATAATATCATCGGCAAATTGGAGATGAGAGACAGACGAACCATCAACACTACTCTCAAAACCTTTGATAATGCCATTGTCTTCCGCAATCACCATCAAAACACTAATGCATCAGCTACAAGGGTGAAAAGGAAGGGAGAAAGAGGATCTTCTTGCTTGATCCCATGAGAAGAGCCAAAGAAACCTTTAGATGACCCATTTATCATGACCCAAAAATGAGGATTAGAAAGGCATCCCATTATCTAATTAATCCATTTATCACCAAAACCTTTCTTGGAAAGAACCCACCGAAGAAAATCCCCAATCCACCCTGTCATAAGTTTTTTTCATATCAATTTTATACACCGATCTTGGCTTCCTACCTTTTTTCCCTTCCATCAAACATCTCATTAGCAACAGGAATTCCATCAATAATTTATCTGCCTCTAACAAGGGCACCTTGGGAACAAGAAATCACACTATCCATAACCTTTCTCATTTTGAGAGAGAGCACTTTGGAAATGATCTTATAAAGCTAATAGGTCAAAAATCCGAGAAGTCCCTCTCCTCCTCCTCCTTGGGAACAAGGACAATAATAGTTGCATTCATTCCCTTATAATCTCAATCTCAAAAAACTCAGCAAACACTTTCATAATATCAAACCTCACTATCTCCCAACAAACTTGGTAGAAAAGCAGGGAGAAACCATCAAGCCCGGAGACTTGTCTTTGTCCATAGAGAAAAAAGCTTCCTTCACTTCCTCTTCCAAATATGGACATTCTAACTGAAGCACACAATCCTTTGATAGACGGTTAGCAAAAAGATTATCGAAGATGGGTCTTTCCAAGGCCTCTTTGGAATACAACTTGGAAAAGAAACAGGTGGCCTCATCTTTAATGACATTAACATCAACCACTTCAGTCCCATTCACAAACAAACGAGAGATCAAGCTTTTCCGCTTCTTACCACAAGCTACTTTGTGAAAAAACTTAGTATTGTGATCACCCTCTTTAAGCCACTTGCATTTGGCTTTTTTGCTTCCAATGCATTTCCTCACCCCTTAAGATAGTGTCCAAATCTCCCAGCAAAACTGATGGAGGATACCTAAGAATTAGGTCCCTACAAGAATGGAGTAATGCAGAGCAATTTAAAGAGTGCAAAATATTGAATTCTTGAATTCAAGAATGCAAAATAATTCAAGAAAGGTGTCAAGTTACCAAGAAAGCAAGTCTTGAATCAAGAAAGGGGGAATAGTAAATTAATTTAAGGAAATAAAGGAGGAATAATGAATAGAAGTGAACAAAAGAGGATCAGCCGTGAGGTTCAAATAAAGGATATAGGGGCTGTTACAAGGAAAACCAGGGGCATGATGGGTTAGAAAAAAGTAGGCCACCGACTGAGTTTTATTTTGTTGGGCTATGAGATATGGTGCCAATAGGTTCTATGGGCCCACTTGGACTGTTGTAAGAAGCTTAAACAAAGGATTAACAGTCCCGAAAATAACCAAAAAAAATTTCTGGGCTTTGTTCTTCCATAAGAACCAAATAATTGGGTTTTAAAATTTTATGACAAAAAATTTGGGTATTCACTTGGAAACACAACCGTACGGTGTAAGGGCCCCTCTTATATAATTTTTTTGAAAATTTCGAAGGAAACAAGTTTCTTGGGTTAGGTTATGAGAAATTTTGAAGAATCTTGAAAATTCATTACAAAACGTATGAGCTGTTTTATAAGCCAAAAATTCCTCATAATTTAATCATTGTCATAAAACACAAAGATATTCTCCTCCTTAAATTGTGTGGAAGAGATTTCTTTCTATAAAAACTATATTTTGAAACTAGTTACAACTTTGTCCTATATTAAAAAAAAAAACTAAAATTCCATCCATGTCCTACTGTAATAACTAATGAAAAACATAAAATAAATTAATAAACTCTCTACTAGACCTCTCTAAAACAAAACCAAACACTTCTAGGATGCTCTCAAGTTCTTCCTTATTCCTCTTCATGTGTGGACTGCACCAATGCCAAATGTGGGCCCCACCTTGCCTCCAAAATGGAAAGTTGCTCCCAAAAGTTCCAAGTTTGCTCAAGTTCAAAGCAAAACTCTTATCTCTTGAAGTATTTTTTGTAGACTTCCATAATCCTCGTAAGTGACCCTACTATTCCCTTGTGTGGGTCCAATCTAGGTCTCCATGTCCTCATCACAGAGTCTCCTATATTGGCACCAAAAGAAGAAGAAGGATGTCTGCTCGTGTGGAGAAGAAAAGCCAAGAAATCTTTTTTTATTTTTATTCATCTAGCATTAAAATTTTAGTACAAAATGTGGAGGCTGTTTTACAAGCCAAAATCCCCCCTTAATTTAATCCTAACCGTCAAACAC
>JAOXJP010079217.1:0-12370 GCA_025762735.1 Platanus orientalis
ATAGATCAATGGGTTTTGGACTTAAACCTATAGATCTATGGTCTATTATATCATATGTATAACATATATTTATTTTAGAATTTTTGGAAAAATGCATTTTTTTACAAAAAAAGTGTCTTTAATCTATTAAATTCCACTTAAATATTGTTTTTTATTCAATAAATTGGTGGATCTAACAATTAAATGTGTTGATTTATCATTTTATTGCAAAAAAAATGAATCAAAACTCCAGTAAAAAATCATACATTTTTATCTTTCATAAAAAATCCTCAAAATCTCATTGTTCAATCCGCTCAAAAAACAAGTTTTTCATCTTCAAAACTTGTGTAAAATGGCACACAAGGGTATTAAGATGCAAAAGATCAAATTTGTTTTGAAGAGAATTAGTGTTTCAAAAAGCTAAAATGAGTAAAAGTGAAAATGGGACTTTATAGTTCGTCTTTTATAGTTTTAAGCGATCTTGAGTCTGGATCACCTGGATCGGCCAATCCAACGATCCAACCATGGATCGCCCGATCCAATGCCCGATACCTTGACGAACTCGATTATCATGCAGGATCGGGATCGGACCGATCTGATCTAGCCGATCCTTAGCCGGATCAGCCGATCTTTAGAACCATGCTCCACACGGACTATGTGGGATCCACCAAGCTCTCTACTCAAACCAAATGCCTAGGCTGGATCTCATCCTATGTTGGTGCCATCTGAGAGGGCTTCCACGTGTCGTGATGTCCTCATCAACTCCTCGCATTTGAGAAGAATTTGTCTTTGGCGAAATAAAGCTCTTGTACCTCTCGAGCAAATCCATGTCTATTTGTTGTAGCTCCTTGTGCGTCAACCACGTATTATCTGTCTCTGGCCTATCCTTCCACTTGACAAGGTACTTCTGGTAATCACTTTGTCTAGTGGACATGTCTACGCATCCAGAATGTCCTCAATCTCCTCTTTTTTCTATGTTAGTGGTGGTGGTGGAGTAGGCTAAGGAAACTGGGTGATAGAAAATTTGCAGGTTTTCAAATGGATTGGAAAATGGAGAATTTTGAGTATGGTAAGGGACAAGGTCTTCAACATTAAATGTTGAACTAATTCTTAAGTCTAAGGTTAGGTCAATAACATATGCATTAAGTCTAACCCGTTTTAAAGCTTTATATGGTCTTGAACATCAGGCATAGGGTTTCTTTACGACCCTTGGCTAGAATCGCTTAGATTTAAGTCAAACCATTACTTAATCTCTCGCCTGAAACTCTCGATGAACACAACGAGAATCAACCGACTATTTATACCTCTTATTGCTTTTAGTAATTCTCCGTTTGATTTCATCATGCAATGAATGAATATGTTGTGCAAATGCAGATGCAGACTCAGATGGTCTTTGGGTAGCTGACATGGATATAAAGTTGATAGGTGTCCTAGGGTTATAACCAGTAACTATTTCAAACAGACTCATGCCTATGGTCCTATTGACAGAACTATTATATGCAAACTTAGCTATGGACAATATATTATCACATAACCTAAGATTATTACCTACAAGACAACGCAGAAGACTTCCTAAGTTCCTATTTACCACTTTTGTTTGACCATTAATATGAGGGTGATAAGTGGATGAGAACTGCAGGCATGTGTCTAACATCTTCTATAGTGTCTTCCAAAAGTAACTAACAAAATTTACGTCTTTGTCAGACACTATGGATTTTGGAATCCCATGAAGTTGATCAACTTTGTCAAAGAATAATTTGGCAAAATCCTAGATGCATCTGAGGTTTCCGAACAATGTATGAAATGGACCATTTTAGAGAAACGGTCCACTGTCACAAAGATGGAATTGTGTTGCCTAGGGGTCCGAGGTAGGCCTACCACGAAGTCTATACTCACATCCTGCCATGGGATATGAGGAACTAGCAAAGGAGTATATAATCCGGAACTATGTTTCCTTTCCTTTGCTAGTTGACAAGTCCGACGTTACTCAATAATCATAGTCATATCTTGCTTGAGAGTTGGCCAATAAAATCTATCCTCCACAAGAGCAATGGTCTTGTCTCTGTCGAAATGACTGACAATGCCTCCTGCGTGCAATTCCCAAGTCAAGAAATCGCGCACCAAGGTGCGGGGAATACAAAATCAAGTACCTTTGAAAAGATACCCATCTTGCAGTATGTACTCCTTGTAGCTCTTAAACTGATCACTCAGTAAGGAAGCATACACTTTCCCAAAATCTGGGCATGATTCAGATTCTTCTTTTAACTTTTCAAACCCAGTCACTTGGATGCTCATTGTCTGCAGTAAGACTATTTTACAGCTTAAAGAGTCTGTGGGATTGTTCTCTACCTCAACTTTATGTTTGAGTACAATTACTCTTGAAGAAAACCATCCCAATTTGCATGTCTTGGGTTAAGCTTCCTTTAGGAGCCAAGGTACCTCAAAACCTTGTGGTCGGAAAATAAGACGAATTGTTGCGGCAATAAATAATGTTTCCAATACCTTAAAACCTGTACTATCGCATAAAATCTTTGTCATAGGTGAAGTATGTTTGTTTAGCCTCATTCAATTTCTCTCTAAAATAGGCCATTGAATGTCCCAATTGACTTAACACTCCTCCTATTCTAACTTTAGATGTGTCACATGCCACCTCAAAGACTTTTGAAAAGTTTAGAAGGTGCATGACAAGAGCATCAATCATCCTCGACTTAATCTCCTTGAAAGCCTTAGATGCTGCATTAGTCCAAAGAAATTCCCCTTTCCGAATACAATCCGTAATTAGGGCCATCATTGTACTATAGTCACATATGAACCGCCTATAGAAAGCAGCTAAACCAAAGAAACTATGGACCTCATGAATGTTCCTAGGTTCAGGCTACTCAACTATAGCTCAGAGCTTTTAAGGGTCTGCAGACATCCCTTCAGAAGATACAACAAACCCTAAGAAGATAACTTAAGATGAAAAAAAACACACTTCTTTAGGTTTGCATGTAACTTCTATTTTCTAAGAAGTTCACAAACGCTCCTCAAGTGGTCTAAGTGTTCTTTATTGTGGCTATATATCAAAATATCATCAAAGTATTCAACCAAGAACTTGTCAATAAATGACCATAACAACTGTCATAACCCTCATAAATGTACTTGGGGCATTTGAAAGTCTGATTTAATACAATAGAGATGATACCAAAGTTGAAGTAGAATGATAGCCAAAAATATCAATAAAATCCAAAGTTATGTGACAGAAACAAAAAAACAGAACAAAAAAAGATAAAAACCTAGTTTGTATCCTCTCACCACAAGAACCAATGAGGTGTTAGCCTCTCACCAACGTGCATAAATCCAAAGAATCTCTCTAAGGGAACCAATATCTGGTTGAAGAGAAAGAAGGCAGTAGCCGTATTCTCCAAGAGCAATTCTTTATTATTCATTCATTGATTCAATTCATTGACTAGTGACCTCTTAAATAGATTACAACTTAAGCCTTAAAACGAAACTTCTAAAAAAATCTAGATCCCCTTTTACAAGTAATTCCCAAAAAATGTAGCCTTCTAAATTTAAAAGATTCATAAATTTAAAAGACCAAATCTCTTAAATCTTGACAACTTTAAAAGATCTTATAGGATTCTTCTCTTAACCAAATCTCCTAAATCTTGACAGCTTGAGAAAATCTTATAGGATTCTTCTCTAAGGTTGTCATTCAGTTATCATTAGGCCCACTTTATTGACTAAAATCTACTTCTAAATTTGCTTCTAAGGAGTTGTCATCTAACCTTCCATGGGACCTACAAATTGACTTTTTAAACTCTTAGATTTTGTAAGATTTTCCTAGTTGTCAAAAAAACTCTTGACGTCGAGCCTTATTACAAGCTGTCATTACCATTACATGTGAGTCCCACTTGATTTCACTCACCCCCCTGATGAATGTGAATCCAGTGGTAACCACTCTTAAGATCTATCTTTGAAAATATAGTGACACCCACCATCATATCTAGCATGTCATCTAATCTAGGGATGAGAAACCTATAGCGTACCTTGATTTTATTTATGGTCTTACTATCCGTACACATTCTCCAAGATCTGTCTTTTTTTGGTGTGAGGAGTGCAGGCACGACACATGGGCTTATACTCTCCCTTATTAATCCCTTACGTAATAACTCATCTACTTGCTTCTTTAATTCAACATGTTATGTGGGATTCATTCGGTATTGAGGCAAATTAGGTAATGTGCCCCAAAAACCAAATTTATAGCATGTTGGATGTCATGCATAGGGGGAAGCTCATCTAGTAGATCCTCAGGAAACATATCCCGAAACTCCCTCAAAACTGGCTCTACCTCGGGAAGGTACTCAACAGTAGACTTAGGAGAAGCCTTTTTAGTCATTAAGGCAAAAATAATGGCTTTATCCCTAACTTCTCACTCAAAACTCTTTCAAGCCAATTATGTGTAGGCCTTTTGTCTTAGTATCCTTGACGCTCTTGCCCTTTCCACCTTACCCTTTACCTCAGGGTTTGCTTTAGGTGGTAGTCAAACTAACTTGATTTTCTCGCCCTTAAATACAAATGTGCACATGTTGGAGCGACCATGCATCATCACATCCATGTCATACAGCTAGGGTCAATCAAGTATGATATGGCCCACATCCATGGGCACCACATCGCACCATAAGGTGTCCTTGTAAGAAGAAAACTCAATAGGGACTTGACACGTATGGGATACCAGAATTGAGGATGTGTCTACCCATACTACTCTATAAGGCTGAAGGTAGGGAACTGGTGAGAGTCCTAACCGCTTCACAGTGTTAGCAGACACTACATTAGTGCAACTTCATCTTTTTCATCACACTCGGTGTAGGTGTAGAAGATGGTAGTCCTATACCAGTCATCCTCTGGCTTTTGTTGTGTGAGGGTGCACCTCACAACCATCAAGGGTGAATTAGGTGAGTAGAGATAGTAAGATGACTCTAAGATATGCTATGTGTTTCTCGTCACTCTCCTAATCCTCATCGCTAGGGGACTGGTAACCAATATTGGTCTCATTTTCCAATCTATTCTCCTCTTCATGATCACCAACATCATCCTCCCTTGTATCACCTTCTTCAATGCCCTCTATGCACAGATTTATTGTTCTCTTTATGGGACACTATGCCACAAAGTGGCCATTACCTTTGCACCTATGACACTTGGTTAGATTACTACTGGGCGAGTTTCCTTTAGCAATTCTCTTACCTTTATTAGATTGAGGAGTAGGTCTGGGATTGCTAGCTGGTCCGTGAGAGGACTGTCCCCCTACTAGAGGTCTACTCTCTGACACACCAGGTCTAGGGTCACTACAGCAAAGGTCAAAAGTATGAGGGGCCTGGTGTCTCAAGCATAGCTCTAATTCTTGTATCATCTATATGCTTCCTCTAGGGTGGTAATGATATGGGGAATCAACTCCTGAAGTTCTGGTTGAAGTCCCATCCTAAATTTAGACAAAGTAACGGAGGGATCCTCGATAACATCGCATCTCATCATATCCTCATCAAAACATGCGATGTAATCAGTGACGGACTTGCTTCCCTGTCTGAGGGACTGCCACTAATCCAAAAGCTTAGCCTGATAAGGAGGAAGGTATTTCTCTCTCAACTTTTACTTCATCTCATCCCAGTATATGATGGGCTCTTCTTTCCTTGCATGAAGTTGGCACTCCACTATTCTCTAGTAAAGCTTGACTTGACCCTCCAACTTCGTCTTGCCAAATTGGACTCTCTGCACTTCAGACATCTCATACCACTTAGAATAGTGGTTCATCTAAAAAATCCAGTCCAGGAAGGCTTTAGGATCTATACGTCCATCAAAGGTAGGGTCTTCTACCCTAACTGATCTCATAACTGTGTCATCATAATCCCCAGGGTCCTGACAAACATCTGGGGGTGTAGGTCTAACTCTACCTCGCCCTCTCATGAGGTCATCTGCTCGGCCTTGTTCTCGTAGACTGGCACCTTCCATGAAATTCTCACTCTGAACTCAGGAGGCCTCGAAGATGTCTAACCGGGCAATATTCCAATCAAGTTGGTCCTGGATCTGGGTTAACTGCACATTCATATCACTCAAGGCTTGAGTAAGTTCATCCAACACCATCTTGGAGAGATAATCAGTCCCAAGGTGTGTGGGCATGCACTAGGTCTGAACTCTAGGGGTATGCAACCTACTAATGCTTAATTAATGATGTTAATGCAATGCTGAAAAAAATAATCAGAATGTAGTATACAATCCTACAATGCACTCTATATGAAATTAGGCTAAACAACCCTAACTTAACGTCGGCTCAGATACCAATGGAACTCGTAATTCAATCACATACCATTTCTGCTCAGGTAATCCATTTAAGCCACCCAATTGTCATCACAATGTACTGCACGTATGGGAGGCTGAACCATCCAGTCATTGAATACCTATCACCCTAGAAAATTTCTTAGCCCCCAACTCAGCTTGATCAAATGACACTAACCATATGTTCAGATCACATATAGACTAATGACTAGTCCAAGCAGGTGTAGCTCTTTTGAGGGTACTCACAATAAAGATTAGGGAACAAATGTTCTGTCCAGGATTTTGTATGTCCTACTCACAAAGGCTGTGTGCATGGGGTCAAAACTATAAAAACAGTTTTCAAATGAAAAAATAGGTACCCAAAAAAAATGTGGTGTATAGGTACCAAAAATAAAATGGCGTGTATAGGGTTAAAACTGTAAAAGAAAATGTTCAAATGAACATTTGCTCCCTATTTAAGAGGCACCAAATTCAAAAGACCATCACATGTCAGCTTGTGGTGAGAGGACATGGTTGGACATACAAAATCCTGGACAGACCGTTTGCTCCCAAAAGATTAAAGGTGAAGAAAACTAATGCTAGAGAGAGAGATGGTACTAGTAGAATAATTTCTTAATTGATAGATGAAGATTTTTTTTGTCCGTCATTTGTAATTTTTATTGATCCATGTTTATGAATTAACTCCTTTGTGTCCTAGTTGACCTCCCAGTTTAACTGGTAACCTTGGCTAGGTCCCTTTCCCTTGTTGAAATCCAGCTTGGGTTTTAATAAATTCATTCATCTGTGGATATGGCAGTATAGCACCAGAGTTCGCTTACTATAGGTAACAAAGAGAAGCCCTTTTCTTTCCTTTTTATTTTTTTATTCTTGGTGAGACTTTTGAGATGGGAATTGGGACTCTAAATTTACGTGCCAGCGTTTTAAAACATGGGACTGTGTTATCTACAGGTTGTTTTGCAGTAGGATCATTGCTTCATTTGCATAAGATATTTAAGTTTCATTAGCAGAAAAAATAACTAGTCATAATATCACTGCAGGCTAGAAATGGTTCCTGATTCAAGTCCAGATGTAATCAGTGGTCTGCCAGAAGATGTTTTAACTAACATCCTTGCACGTTTATCGGTAAGGGATGCAGTGACGACAAGTATCCTTTCAAGAAAGTGGAGGTATAAATGGGTTACCATTCCACATCTCATATTCACTGATGAATGCCTACCTCCTCCTCCCACTTCACCCTGTCATAAGTTCGTGAACTTTGTCAATCAAGTTCTTTTACTTCATAAGGGGCCAATTCAGAAGTTCATGATCTCTAATCCACAATTGCAAACCTGTTCGGATATAGACCGATGGATTCTTTACCTCTCATGGAATGAGATCGAGGTATTTGAACTTAAAATTTCAAAATCAGAGCGTTATCAAGTACCTTCATGTTTATTCTCCTGTCAGAAATTGAGTCATCTCAAGTTGGTTTATAGCATTATAAAACCACCTGCGACATTCAATGGCCTTACTTCTCTCACAAGTCTGGAACTTCGAAAAGTTACCTTTGCTAATGCAGCATTTAACCGCTTTATTTGTAGCTGTCCTCGACTTGAGAGATTGACATTGGTTGATTTTGATGGTCCTACTCATCTTCAGCTCCATATTCCAAATCTCAAATACTTAAAAATTTCTGGTAAATTCATTGATATCTGTCTTGAAAATACCTCTCTTCTAGTGTTTGCCACCTTTCAGTTGTTGTCAAGCGTAAAAGATGCTGAACAACCTGAGCAAGGTAAAACTTGCAATTTGATTAAGGTTCTTGGCTCTTCACCCAGTATTGAGAAGCTTGTTATTCATGCTTGGTTTCTACAGGTAACATCACCCTATGGTTGTCATATATATACACCAATTAGCATACTTTTTTATTTCCCAAGAAATAAAATAAAATGCAATTAGCTCACATTTTTTACTTTCTGTTTTTGTCTGCATTCTATTCCAGTTCTTAGCTATTGGCGATGTACCAGGGATGCTTCCTACTATTTGTGATAATCTAAGGAGTATTTCTTTTCCATTAAACTTTGAGGATATGAGTGAAATTTTAGTTGCTACTTGCTTGTTTAAAAGCTCTCCTAATTTGGAAGAACTTAAGATAATGGTGAGCTACTTCGAACACAATTTCTTTCTGAAGTGATCCTGTCATTCTTTATTTGTATTCACTTTTCTTTTCAATTCTCCAGGCCTGGTATGATAGAGAATCCGCTATTGATTCTGTTGTGAACTTACGCAAGGCACAAGATCAGTTGGACTTCCCCTTCAATCAACTTCGAGCTGTAAATATGGATAATCTTATGGGTGTAGGATTTGAATTGGAATTAATTAAATTTATTCTTGCTAATTCACCCATACTTGAGACAGTGAAGATTAAGCCAAGATCAAACGGGGATGACCAAGTCTTGACAATGTTGAAAGAGTTGCTACAATTTAGTCGAGTTTCACCACAGGCAAAAATTGTGTACATGGACGCTGGTGTATCTTGATGGAGGTGATCAAGATTAGATGGGCGCTGAATCTCTTCATAACAACTTGGTTCTTTTATCTTTTCAAATATTTTTTTCCTTCTTATTTCCTTTTTTGTTTTAAAGGGTGTGTTGGCATGTGACACCTAAGAATTTGTATAGAGGTACCCTCTATAGCTGATATTCTTATAGTTGGAGTCCATAGGACAGAGCGATAGTTTGCCTGTGTGCTTGTGTGTAGAGAACCATGAACAATGAAAGAATCATTAAGACAGGGAAAAGACGGAGAAAAGGGCTTCAAGAAGCAATTTGGAAACCATTGCACACGGCCATGAAGAGGGATTGTGAGCCGAAACTGCGATAAGGGTAAGATGACTACTAGCTTTCACAAGAGTTCAAATTTGGCACAGCCTTTGGTCTATATAGGTTTACTAGTTGAAGTAAAAGTACAAGCAGTGCTCAAAGACCCTGATCAACAACCCATTTTCCTGTATCATTCTCAATCTTCCATTCATCAATGTACATGTTGGTTCTCTGATTTCTAAAATGGCTATGGAGTTCGCTATCTGGTTTGGTCCACCTTTTCCATTTGCCACATTTTCTTGTGAAAGTAGGGATCTGTTTGGATTTCTTTTTAATGCCCTAGGCCAATAAAATAGGTCAGTTTTACTGGTAGCACTTTATTGGGCCTTAGGTAGACTATTTATCATGTCAACCCAATCTTGACCCAAAAGAAGATGCAAAAGGTAGCAAAGGTGGGTTTGTGACGACCCGGCTTGTTGACCCAAAAGATGATGTAAAAGGTCGGTTAGTGTCGGCTAAATCCTCGGCTGATATAATTTTGGTTGGGTCCAGCTTGGGTATTTTGCCGTTAGCCTCGGTGGTTTGCCCAACTTGTAGCCAACCCGGTGTGATCCATTGCCACTTCTAGTATCAATTAACATACATGCAGGAAAAAGAAACAATCGGGTATTTTTATTAATATATATAAGTTTGTTTATGAAAGTACTCTTCAGATGTTTTTTTCCACTTCTAGATTGGTTGATATAGAGATTGATACTGGAATCTTGACTGAGGATCCATGCTCGGCAGTAAGCACTCTTACATTGACATGCATCCTCTTTTGGCACAAATGTAGAGGGGGTTAGGATTTGAGTGTTGAGTCTCCACCTCAACCCTCTTGGGATGAGAGCAAGCTTCTCAGAGTGCTAGTTTATCTTCTAACTCACAATGAACCCATGCGCATTCGTACAAGTAATATTAATAATAATATCAATATTTTTTAAAATTTAAATTTAAATGTGTGTTGTTGAAGTGATAATATGTTAATAATAAAAAGTAAAATATACAATTTATAAAAAGTTTAATTTTAAATAGTAAAAAGGTTTATTTTTGTAATTATCCAGGCCCAGGCCTATTTTTTTTTTTTTGAAATTTTAGGTACGAGCATGACCCTACTTATTTTATTAGGCCTCTGATTGGCCTTGAGCCTGTTCAAGCTTAACTTTGTCTGTTTGTACAAAGTTTGTTTGTTTATTTATATGCATTGCATTCCCAATTCTTTATCTGACATGATTTTTTTGCATTTGGTGCCACTTTTAAATAGGGAGAAAATGTTTATTTAAACACTTGTTTTGACAGTTTTAACCCATACATCCCATTTTTATGGATACCTAATTTTTCTTTGGAAAACTGCTTTTATAGTTTTAACCCTATAAACCAGCCTTTGTCCAGAGTAGGACATACACCCTTAACCAAAATGGTATTCAATAATATATAACGACAATTTTTTAAGAGAAGTAATAGAAAAATAAATAAGGAAAAGATAATCAAGAGAGACAGACAAGGGTTTGGTAAAAAGAATAAAAAGAAAGAGATTAAGGGTGTTCGTGTGGCACCTTAAAAACTTGAGAAAAAAAAAAAAAACTACAATCAATGTTGTTTTTTAGGGGGAATTATGGAAAAATATTATAGTTTGAGATTAAAAGATTTAATTTTAAATAGTAAAAACGATTTATCCCTGTAATTAATAAGAAAATAAAATTTATGAGATATTAGAAAGATTAAAAGAAGCTAATCTTATACAACATCATAATGGTATTTAATAATATGTAACAGCAAAATCTTTTAAGAGAAACAATAAAAAAATAAATAAGGAAAATATAATTAAGAAGAGAGATAGACTTGAGTAAAAAGAATAAAGGGAAAGATATTATGGGTATCCACTGTTGGGGGGTTGGAAACCACTCAAACTTCAATCCAAAGTTTAAACCAGGATAAGGTTAGCCAACCTTTGAAAAAAAAATGGGAAGGTTGGCTTGTTTATGCCATAAAATGATAAACAGAGCAAATCCTCTGCAACAAGATTAAATAACATTAAATAGAAACTGTCCGCAAAGAGTGGGATCTATACTAAAAAATTTAAATTTCAACATTGGGTGGGAGTTTTAATATACTTAATGCATTGTAGACATAATTGTGAGCCCATTCTTTAAAGGCAGTTTCCGTTTAATGTTATTTAAGCTTGTTGCATAGGATTTGTTTTCAAATGATAAAATTGCTACTCCCCTACATGCAACTCTATACCGAGGATCCTCCGTAGCTCTTATGAGCATTGGTCGTGTTGTTCTCACCCTGAAATGATGTGTGGTAAAAAATTCTTAGGGACAGTAAAGTCATTGTATTTTTACTCTCTTTCGCACTTAAGTGTTTTTATTGTTTTTATTTTCACCATGTGATACTCTTGTGTGCATGTGTGCATGTGTGAGTCTCCACTGTGGTGTCCCCCTCCCTCTCCCATTGTGTGCATGTGTGAGCGAGTAAAAAAGAACTATTGATACTGCTAGCGAGTGAGTTGGTGAGAAGTGTATCTCTCTCTCTCTCTCACACACACACACACACACATCTATAAGGGAATGCTGGTGCACTCACCTTTTAATGGCACGTTAACGTGTATCCAGATTATTTTTCCAAAATACAAATAAGGGCAATTTTGGTATTTCATGGTTCATATCTTCTTCCTTCTTCTCAACGACCTCACCAACAAATTCACGGTTTTCACTTTTTCTTACCGTCCCTCTCATTCTTTCATCATCTCAACCTGGTGAGCTTTTGAGATTGGAATAAGCATGCACCTTTGGTGAGATTATAGGCTGCAACGACTCATTCAACCGTTATAATATATAAGACTTCCATGTTGTTGGCTTGAAATATATGATTGCTAGAAAATACTTTGTGAAATTGGTGTAAACATAATAAATAATATTGAAAATAAGAAGTCTTCGTTTGTCAATTTTATTTACTTATATGATTTTGGGAGGGGGTGGGGGAGAGAGGAGATTTGCTTCTAAATGTTTGTAAGTTGCCATAAACCAAACTTGCCGTGTCGAAATCATTATTTAAATTCTCATGCCATTTGAAGCCGTAAGCTGATGCTTAAAAATTAACTTATTTAGATTCACATTGATTTGTTAACTTAAATTAGAAATAAAGCCATCTTAGGTTGATTAAGAATCAACGCTTGACAAGAATTTGTGGCATAGTTTTTTTTTTTGTAATTTAATTGGGACTTGGCATCACGA
>JAOXJP010079228.1:0-15036 GCA_025762735.1 Platanus orientalis
GTATAAGAGACAGGGCCAATAGTGTCATTATTAGTTTACTTTTGGGATCGGTTTTAGTTGTTATCCCATTTTTTACTTTGGACCCAATTTTTCTATGACCAAAACTTGACTTTTTTTTGCTTTATTTTGGTATAATTAGATATGTTATTCAGTTACCTTTCTAATGAGACCAAGATTGCACAAATCCGCGGTGATTTGGGAAAGTTATGACCAAATTACTAAATAGTGGTCTCTAAAAACAGGAATAGTGTTTTTTTAGAAGTTTTGAGTTTTAATATTTAGGAAAATAAGTTTTTAGAAAGTTAATGTTTTTATAAAACTTGACTAGCAAGTTTAGGATTTTAGGAAGTTCCTAATTTTGGCAAGTTTCTAATTGCTTAAGGTTGTAAGTATATTTAAAGGCATCCCCTCCCCCATAATTTTATAATGAAAAAGAAAGAATTGTTTTTGAATATTTGGGTGTTCCCAAGGTGTAGCCGTAGCCATATTTTCCTTCTCCAACGGTTGATGTCATTCGTGGCTCCCCTCTCTCTTCTTCTTTCATAAGTGTAGCCACAAGCTCTTTCTCTCCTTCAAAGTATATCTCTATTTTTTTCCCTCTCTTAGTTTCTTTCTAATTTTTTCTTTCTTTCTATACTACTCTCTTCTCATTCTTTTTGTCATATTCTTCTTTCTTCATCTTGTTCTTCCTTCTTTTGAAACTTCTGTTAAAGAACCTTCACTTTTTTTGAAATTCTTTGATTTGACCCATCAAATCTTATCGGAATTTCACAAAATTTTAACTGTAGATCCCTGTCACATGTCAGAAACGACCATAAAATTTTCAAATTTTTTTGACACGTCATAGGGGCATTTTGGTAATTTTTGGATTTTCTGTCCAAAATTACAAAATATACCCTTTTGGGCTCTTTTCTCATATCATTTTCTTTTTTTCTGTTATAACTCCTTCTTATCCTTTTTCTATGATTTTATTCTTTGATTTTTAAAATTTTGTGGCTACTTGAAGTACTAAATCCCATTCTTGAAAACTTTTGCTTCCACACTTTAAACCTAACCATTGTTTGAAGGTTTTGGAATTGCTCTACATCAATTTTTGGTATCTTCTCCCTTATCCTGCATCAAATGTCCTAGGACATAGCATTCATCACAATTATAATAGAGACCTTTCTCTCTTCTAGAATTCATTTCAGCTTGTGTCAGTTTCTTGATATGAAGTATGGTGTCACTAAACAGAGGTCTGGTGAGTGAAGCCATCGTTGGTGGCTTAAATGGTCCGAGGCATGTTCATTTTGCAGCTACATCAAGTCCTTCCTCTTGGAGTCGAGCTAACCTAATCACGATTCGGTTATAATCGTAGGTTTAAACATATGCACACCAATTTGAATGTCATCTTTAAGGCCACTAGTAAAAGAACTTACATAAAAACTCCAGGCAATCCTCTAGTGCAATTTGCAAGTTCCTCAAAGCATTCCTAACATGCTTTGATAGTGGCCACTTGTCAAAGCGTAGTCAACTCCCCAAATGGGTCTTTGAACACAGTTGGCCCAAAGCGAGTGCATAGAGCTAACACAAATTTACCCCAAATCATTCAGCCACAGGTCCTTTCATACCATTGATACTATTGTATCGCCTTGACTTCTAGGTGAATTGAGGTCAACTGAACCCTTTAAGGGTCATATTTCCATTTATTGCGAAGAATTGCTCATAGTGATACATCCACCCAAGAGGATTGTTGAGATATTATCTCAAATTCAACCTGAAAGCAGCCAGAAGAGCAACCCATTTGTGCAATCTGGACAGTGACCCAATGACCCGCTTTTGGTATTTTGACCAGAATTGGGTCCAATGACCCAAACCGGTTGTAGGGGTATTTTAGGGGTTTGACCCACAATATGATGTAGGGTTTCTTGGGATGTGTTTCTCTATAAAGAGGGAGGTTCGTGGGTTTTGTAGGTTGAGCTTTAGAAAAGATGATTTTGGAGAGTTCTTTAGGGTTTTCTTTTGGATTTCATTTTTGGGTTTTGGGAAAATGTTTTGTACTTTGTAATCTACGTTTTAGCGGAAGTAATTGATCTTTTTTTCCTGTGGATGTAGGAAATCTTGCCGAACCACATTAATATTGTGTTTGTGTGATTGTTCTTTTGCGTTTTCTGTTTTCTCATTTTGATTCACACTACCACAAACTCAAATCAGATCCATTTTGTCACAACAAGGATCTTCTCTGCTAAGGCAGGGAAGATCAATTTTTGTGTAGCAGATTTGTACCGCACTACTAACCAAAGTAAATGATTCTCCCATATTTGATGCCAATTCTCTTGACTCGCCTTGGTTTGGCTCCATTTTGGATACAAGTTGGTGATACTTAAGGTTCATGATTGCCATCATTTGCTTGAGTTCCATTAAAATGCCAACATGTTTATCAGAGTTATTTTTTAATTATTGCATTGCCTCCTCCACTTTCTTTGTATCTTGAGTTCTAGTTCCCTGTCCATTATTGTGCCACCGGTCAACCAGAAGCACCTTGCTTTGATACCAGATGATAAGTGTCAAGGAAGAAGATAACAAATATCAAAGATCAATTCCCACTTCCGAGGGGAAAAGCTTCTACACCAAGGCATAATCAGCAAATAACCAAATTCTTCATTGATTCAGTCGGCTTGCATTACAATTTTATTCCCAATCTACTTGCTAACTATTTTCCTAAAATTATGCAAGACTCATTGCCAACTATCTTCCTACGACCTTGACTCTACAACTTTGGATAAGATTACTCTACCACTTGAGATAAGACAAACTCTACTCAAGATTCAATTGCTTTGACCAACTCTAAACTACTACATGCAAGCCATGTACGTATCAGTTGACCTATGTGATAGAAGAAATTTGGAGCCTAGTATCGTCCATGAACGTCTCCTTCTCTCGGGTTCTGAGATCAGTCCATAAGGAGGCAGAGGTGCTGACTAAATCAAGGGTCGGACTAATAAGCATAGAGGATCTCATTGCCTTCATAATTGTTTTTGCTTCTGGTTGTGGTGGTCCAATCCTCTAGGGCCCTCAGCTCCTTTGTATTTCCTCCTCCTTTTTTCTTCTCAATAAACCGTCACTTATCAAAAAAATGTGATGCAGGTTGTATGAACACATGTAAGTCCATACAGATTTTACAAGATCTAGCAAGCATTTAGAAACCACGTGAAAATGGAATCATCTCACTTTGTTTTTCATAGCATTTGAAAATACGTCCATATTGGATTGTTATGCAAAGGTAGTCAAAAGGATGGGTTGTTGATGTACATGGGAGTATAGTAGAACACAATATGTAAGGGTATATGTGTCTTTATGTGGTATAAGAGTATACTTGTAATACATGATGTATTATTTTCATTTTGAATATATTAAATATGTATCAGAGTTTCCATCCAAATATAGGGCTTAGGAACACCTCTCCAGCGACTGCACTTCCATTGTTAACATCATCAAGTCATACGGATGACATCACCATCCGTAAGAACCTAGCAGGTCAGTGATGAAAACCCTAGATATCAGTATATATTATTTTTTGTGATTTGTTATGCCCTTCCCTACGTGATTTACATGGTTCTTCTATTTTTAGTATAAATTTCACTATTTTCTATAAAATTTCTTAGATCTTGAGTTTTCATTTGATTCATGCATTAGTGATGCTTTTAGCTAGCAATTTTAGTTCGTTTTACTCCCTATGAATGTGTGTGGCCTGTTGAAACAAGTTTGGCTCATTTTCATTAAGAAGTGAGTTGTTGGTGATGATTTCTTCATTTCATAGTTGTCACCAACTCTGGTTTTGGAATTTGTTTGTTCGAAATTCCTTGAGTTCGAGGTGTGGTGGTGGTTGTTGTTATCTTAAAGTTGTATGGTGTTCTCTTGATTGTTCTGCAATAGTTGTTGTATATTGTAAGGGTATCTATGTCATAAAGGTATTGTATACCCATACTATGGTGTATTAATAAAGGTGTTGGTATAAATACCAACGTATGAGTATACCCTACTCATACAATTCACTCGCTAACCCTTCTCTTTCTCTCCTCTCCTCTTCTCTCTTTTTTCTTCTTCTATTGCCTCCATATCGTTTGTAGGTTCACCAAGTTGGTATCAGAGCAAGGCCATAATGAAAGTGAATAGAACAAGAGAAAACAACGATGTCAGACCCCTGCTAACGTTAGCGTCCGTACGGCTGATGTCAGCAGGGCGATCGGGTGTCAGAGAATGATGAACCCAAATCTAGGGTCACCCTGATTAATAGTAATTTATGGTGATTTAAAATATATATATATATTGAAGCCTCTATAGTAGATTTTTGAAGGGTTTTCTTCAGCCACCCAAAAACCCTTTGTTTTTTATGTTTCATTGATTCTGACCACACGAAGGCATAACATTTCGATTGACTGCAAAAGAGTGATCATTTTTAGTAGAGTGTTTTGCAACAAACCTCATGACGATTGGTGAAGGATTGAGAAAGATTCGACAGTTTTTCTCCTTTGCCATTACCGTCTGGGTATAGTACCCATTCGAACCTTATTTTTTGAAGCTTGTGATGCTCAAAACGTGTGGACCTGAGAACAAAAGTTGCATCTAAGGACCAGATCATGATCTCGGGGACCTCTACAACTCGTGTTCTGCTCCACCAGATGGTTGGTTCTCTATATTAGAGTAGTGTTGTTCCCTGTTTAGTCATGGTCTGTGATCTTAACTAAGTTTCGTCATGTCTGAAGTGAGCTAAACATCCAACCCACCAGAAAGTGAGGTGGCTACATGTGGGGGTGTGGTAACAGAATTCCCCAACACACCAATTACGACCATTAAATTGGATGGCATGAATTATCTTACATGGTCAAAATCTGTCATCATTCATGTCCAAGGCAGGGATAAGGAAGATTATTTGACAGGTGAAGTAGATAAGTCTTCCAAGGAAGATCCAAAGTTTAGAAAGTGGAAAACAAAAAATGCAATGGTTATGGATTGGTTGCTTGGTTCAATGAAACCTGAAATCAATGACCATTATTTGTTCTTGAAAATGGCTCACCAAATCTGGCAATCCTTGTCCTAGGCATACTCCCAGGTTGGCTATAGAGCTAAGATTTTTTATCTTCAGCAAAAAATAGCACAATGTAAACAGGATGATCAGCCTCTTGCAATTTATTACTCTGCTTTACACAAGATGCGAGAGGAGCATGACCACTACACCTCTTATCGTCCATCTTATGTTCGAGATGCAACTGTTTATCGTAAACATGTTTAGGAGATTCAAGTCATTGAATTCCTAGCAAGATTGGACCCAAGTTTTGAGCAAATCTAAGTTCAAATCCTTAATATGGCTCTGCCTCTCACTCTGAATGAAGTTTATGCACATGTCCATCATGAGGAAGGTTGGCAGGGGGCAATGAATCCAACCTCCTTGATTGAAAAATCAACACTTGTTTCAAGTTTCTCCAAAGCTGACCATGGTAGTTTTATAGGTAGTGGCTGTGGCAGATCTACGCACTTATCTGATGATCAGGATCGCCTTAAATGTGAGCATTGTGGCCACTTCAAACATACCAAGGATTAGTGTTGGGACCTTATGGACATCCACTGGACTTGGCATCTCGCCCTCCTTCACGTGGTGGTTTTAGTAATGGTCGTGGTGGAGGTGGTGGTCGGCTTGGTGGACAATGACCTAGTGCTCACTCAGTTGCTTCTACATCCACAGAGTTATCTACTATGCCTCCAGTCGCACCGCCTTCTGCCTCTCATGATGTTAGCACTCTATCCAATGATGAGATTGCAGCCTCCAACGCTTTGTTTCCCAACTTGATCACTCTTCCACGGCGCCTTCCTCATCATTTGCTCACTCAAGTACCACTGCATATGTGGTTTATCCATCTCATTCATTGCTCTTCAGTGCTCCTGGATCATTGATTTAGGGGTGTCCCATCATATGACTGTTATCCTCATTGTTCACTTCTTATCAAGTTTACTCTAGGAAAGACAAGGTTTGTATTGCAGATGGATCATTGTCTTCTTTTGTTGGTTAAGGTGATATTCATGCTACATCTGACTTATGCCTCTCTTCGGTCCTTCATGTTCTTAACTTTTCATTGAATTTGCTTTATATTAGTCATCTCACCAAAAATCTTAATTGCTATATTATATTTTTTCCTTCCCATTGTGTGTTTCAGCATATGCTGACAAAGAGAACAATTGGTTTGGGGTATGAGAAGGATGGTCTTTATATTATGGACTCTTCTTCACCAGTAGCTACTTTTGTAATAAAGGGGAATGGTTCTTCTATATCGTCAGATGAGTTATCTTCGTGGCACCGTCGACTTGGTTATTTGTCTTTTCATGTACCAAGAAAGATGTTTCCTCACATCTCATTTCCTCAGTCTAGTAGTTTTTGTCAACCTTGCTAGTTGGATAAACATTGTAGATCACATTATCCCATTAGTATTAAGAAAAAGAATTCAGTTCATTTTTCTATTGTGCATTCTGATGTATGGGGTCCCTCTCTTACCACCTTTTTATCTGGTTTCAAATAATTTGTTACCTTTGTGGATGATTGTTCTAAGGCCACTTGGCTCTATCTACTTAAGCATAAAAGTGATGTGACTATTGCATTCAAATCTTTTTATTCTATGGTTTGCACTCAATATAGTACAAAAATTCAAGTTTTAAGGTTTGACAATGGTGATGAATATATCTCCCGTGACTTAACATCCTTTCTTGATACAGTTGGTATTATTCACCAGACCACATGCCCAAGAACACCAGAACAGAATGGAGTGGTAGAACGAAAAAATAGACATCTCTTAGAGATTACTTGTGCCCTCATGGTCACCATAAATGTACCAAGAACTTTTTGATCTAAAGCCATTCAAACTACATGTATCTTATGAACCGGATGCCCTCCCGAGTCCTCTTTAACAATTTCCCTCTTGCTGTTTTGTCTCCCAATTCTCAGTTATTCCCTTTTACTCCTAAAACTTTTGGTTATATTTGTTATGTTCACGTTCCTAAGTCTGACCGCTCCAAATTGGATCCCCTAAAATGCCTATTTCTCGATTATGGTGTTGATCAGAAAGGATATAAGTGT
The DNA here is from genome assembly GCA_025762735.1 of Platanus orientalis. Classification (NCBI taxonomy): domain Eukaryota; kingdom Viridiplantae; phylum Streptophyta; class Magnoliopsida; order Proteales; family Platanaceae; genus Platanus; species Platanus orientalis. Next base: position 7,106 of record JAOXJP010079228.1, read on the forward strand.
TATCCTCCACCTACGCGTTACAAATTTGTGTCACGAGATGTCACCTTCTTTGAGTCTCTTCCTTCCTTCACTTCTGGTCAGACAACTCTTCAAGGGGAGCCTCTTATGGGTGAAGAGTTTTCTTCAGTCCCTTTACCATTGTCAGTTCTCATATATCATTTTGATGGTAGTGATGGTGGAAAGGGGGTGAATGATGACAAAGGAAAAGATAAAGAAGGGGAGAAGGAGTTGAAATAATACAGTCAAAGAAAGAAACAAGAGGGAGTACAAGAGCAAGATCCACCTTCTCATGAACCACTCCAAGACTTTCCTTTGAGCCTCTTCTAAGACAAGTAACGTAACAATTCCATATTCTTCTATCTCAACTTAGGCTCCTGAAAATTCAAATCTTGACAAGCTTATTGCCTTTAGAAAGGGGGTGAGACCTTGTACCAAATATCCAATGTCCAATTTCGTCTCATATCATGCACTATCACAACCTTTTCGCAGATTCTCCTATGCATTGTCCTCCATCACAATTCCCCGTAATGTAGTTGAGGCCATGAACCAACCACAGTGGAGGAATGCCATGGAAGAAGAAATGAGACAATTGGAAAGAAACTAAACATGAGAGCTAGTTGATCTTCCTAAGGGAAAGAAATTAGTAGGTTACAGGTGGGTGTTTCCAGTAAAATATAAGTCTAGTGAATCTATGGAAAGATATAAAGCAAGGCTGGTTGCAAATGAGTACACTTAGTCTTATGGCATAGACTACTAGGAAACGTTTTCCCAGTTGCTAAGATGAACTCAATACGAGTACTCATATCACTAGCAGCAAATCAATGGTGGCTCATCTTACAGTTTAATGTAAAGAATGTTTTCCTTCATGGGGATTTAGAGGAGGAAGTGTATATGGACACTCCACCACGATTTCATGTATCCAGTGCTTATGGCAAAGTGTATAAGCTAAAGAAAGCCTTATATGACTTGAAACAATTTCCATGTACTTGGCTCGAAAAAATTAGAACAGCAATGATCAATGTGGGATATAATAAGCCAGGCAGATCACACACTTTTTACCAAGCATCATGGCCACCAGGTAACAACCCTAATTATGTATGTCGATGATATAGTTGTCACAAGAAATGATAATGTGGAAATTGCACGACTAAAAAATGCATTGGCCAGGGAGTTTGAAATCAAGGATCTAGATTTCTTGAGGTACTTTCTTGGAATAGAAGATACTCGTTCAACACAGGGTATATTTTTTTCCCAACGAAAGTATGTTATGGACTTGTTGAAAGAAGCAAAAATGGCTAGCTGCAAACCTTTCTTCACCCCAATAGAAGCAAATCATAAATTGAAAGAAGATGACAATGAAAGGTTGATTGATGCAAGAAGATACTAAAAGCTAGTAGGATGTCTCATATACTTATCCTTAACCCGTCCTAACATTACGTATACAATGAGTGTAATCAACCAATTGATGCATGCTCCTACTCAAATCATTTGGAGGCTGCATATAGAGTGCTCCAATACTTAAAAGGGTGCCTAGGAAAAGGTGTTATATATAGAAAACATGGTCACTCTCGTATTAAAGTCCACTAATCCTGATTGGGCAGGCTCAATGACAAATCATAGATCCACTTCAGGTTATTGTTCGTTTGTGGAAGGAAACATGGTGACTTGGAGGAGTAAGAAATAGCCTGTGGTTACAAGGTCCAGTGCAGAGGCTAAGTTTAGATCAATGGCGCATGGGATTTGCAAATCCTTACAGCTCAAAATGTTGCTAACTGAAGTGGGGTTTCCAATGTAAGATTCTATGAGTCTGTACTGTGACGATAAAGCAGCCATAAATATTGTTCATGACCCAATACAACACGATAGGACTAAACATGTGGAAGTTGACAGGCATTTTATCAAGGACCACATAAAGAAATGCAATATATGCATTCTGTACACACAAACCAAAGATCAACCTGCTAATGTATTTACCAAGGGACTTGGGGGTGTATAATTCATGTCTTTAATCAGCAAGCTAGAAATGATTGATATCTATTCCTCAGCTTAAGGGAGAGTATTGTATATTGTAAGGGTATCTATGTCATTAGGGTATTGTGTACCCATACTATGGTGTATTAATAAAGGTAATGGAATAAATACCAACGTATGAGTATACCCTACTCATACGATACTCACAAACCCTTCTCTCTCTTTCCTTCTCTCTTCTCTTCTCTCCTTTTTTTGTTCCTACATATCTATGCACTCTTTGTCCTTTGCAGCTGGGTCATTTCAATCTTGGTGATTCAGTGGTGGTGAGGCAGCCCTATTCTTTGGAGCTCGAGGCCTATGCAATTGTCTCTTGTTCGTGATCCTCAGCAGGAAAGGATTCAATGTTGCAAAGTATTCAATGTGGTGGAAGTCCCCTTCTTGATAAGTGTTATTGACATGTATGTTCTTTCTTGATGTGCAATCCCTACAGCCTTATCCTAGCGAGTTTACAAAAGGGGTTGTGTCTCCTCATATTGCTAGAGATTCGTTTGTGTCTCCTCATAATGTGTCTCAAGGTTTCTCAGTTTCTCTCAAGACGAGATAATATCTCCTCGGCAACTTATGGCCCAATTTCAGCATGATGGAGTTCCTTTTGCATGTTCTTGTACTTCAATTTCATCTCATAGTACCTTGCTAAGTCACCCTTATATTATTCATCAATGGGCATCCCATCATATGACTGCTATGTCAAGTCTTTTTTCTTCCTACTGTGTTTTTTCTGGTAGAGACAAGGTCCACATTTTTTATGGCTCCTTCTCCTTAATAGCCAGTACTAGTTGTATCCCTCTTACATCCTCTTTGCCATATCCTCTATATTCCATGTTCCCAACTTTAATTTGAACCTTGTTTCTATTAGTCGTATTACAAAAGCTTTAAATTATAGTGTTACTTTTTTTCCTTCATATTGTGTTTTTCAAGATTTTATGACGAGAAGATGAATAGTAGAGGCGATGAGAATCAGGGGTTGTATCTCATAAATGGTTCTTCATCAATTACCTCTACAGTTCAACAGACACCAACACTAGCACGTACAATTCAGCAGTCACCCCCTCTCTTCCTTTCTCTTCACAGCATGATCAACTCTTTCAATGGCACACTCGTCTTAGCCATATCTCCTTTCTCATACTAAAAAAACTATCTATGAGACTATGTTCTTATGCTTCAAATTTCCATTGTGAAACATGCAAGTTAGTCAAGCATTGTCGTTCTTCTTATTCTCTTAGTATAAGTAGTACTACCCTATTCACTAGGGGTGGGAATGGGCCAGGCTCAGGCTGGGCCATGATAGGCCCAGGCCCGGCCCTATAATTATAGTTCGGGCTCGGGCCAGGCCTTAGGCCCATAAATTTTTTAAAAACTTAGGCCTGGGGCCTACCCTAATTAATTGATCGGGCCTTGGGCTGACCCAAGCCCGGTCCATGAATTTCAAAAAAAATTAATGTTGAGATATAGGTTTGAACTCTAAACATATCGTGTAATAACTAATGCTTTAACTAATAGCCTGTTTGGCAACCACCTGTAATGTACTCATTTCATTTGAGTGTAGCCATGTGGTGATGGTTTGTAATGAACTCATTCAAATTTTATACTGATTTGTTAACTACAATTAGTAATGAATCATCTTAGGTTTTTCTATAAAATGAAATGACTAAGGTTATCAAGCACAAATCGGTGCAAATGTGAATGAGTTCATTACAAACCATCCCATTGTGGCTACAAAAGCCTTTGGAAACTCAAATGAAATGATTACGTTATAGGTGGCTGCCAAGCGCATCCTAATTGAACTACACAATTTTATTACTTTTAAAAAACATAGAAAACTATATATATTAAAATTCCAAAGATTGTTTATTTTAAAAAATACTAACGAGTGAACCCGTATAAGCCCGAGAATCACGTAAAGAAAAAAATAAAATATAAAAATAAATAATAGGCAATTATTAAAAAAAATGATGAAAAAACTAATTAAACAATTGTATAAATTTTTATTCAATTAATGTTTATTAAAAATGAGAGATATTAGAGAGATTGTTTGATAAGAGAGATTTAGAAAGAGATTAGTATGTTTGAATTATAGAGATTATATGATTTTTGGTCCAAACAAAAAGAAGTAGGAAATGAAACCAGGAAAGAAAGAGAAGTGCATACTTGTTGGTTTTCACTAATAAATAAGTCCTTAATTTATTTTTTTTGGTTCAATGGAATAATATAGTCTGAGTAGGGATGGAGAGGAGACGAGAACAACATTATGTGGAAGAAAAGAGGGTGTATACATATAAGGTAACTTAAATTGAATTTAAAAAAAGAAACAGAGTAAATGATGTGACTATCCTTGAAGAAGAGACAAAATACCTAATATTGTTTCAATTAGGAAATGTAACATAAGAGATGTGTCTTTAAACAAAGAATATAACGAAAATTTATGAGATATTGAGAGTTTTAAGGAGTTATGTTGGAAAGGTTGAAGTGGGATTTCAAAAATTCTAAATAAACTAACTTCTTTACGAAACAACTTGAAATAAGGAGCAAAATGGAGTCCACGTGGCTTTTTAAATGAAAGGAAGAAAGAAATAGCAAACATAGAGGGGGTTATGTAATAGAAAGTTTGATTTCACTAGGACTTGAACCTAATACTTTTTGTAAAAAAACATTTTTATCAACTAAGTTATGTAATATTGATAATTTTTAAATACTTAATATATTATATATGTAAAAGTTCGGGCCTCGTGCCTAGCTTAGGCCAAGCTTTTTCGGGTCAATTTTAGGGCCAAGCTAGGGCCAGGTTGAGGGCCATGCCCACCCCTAATTTCATCCCTTGTATTTAAACCCAATCAATAGTTTTTGTTAGTAGTGGTCTGTTGGCATTATCTTTTCTGTCATGCTGTAGATTTATGCTAGAGACACGTGCCTTGTATGAAACTATGAAAGATACTTATCAACTTTTTACTTAAAGTGGATGTCCTATGGTGGAAAAAGTGTGCAACAATCCCCTTGCGTTAAGCAATGGGAGGCATGTGGTGGAAAAAAGTGAAAAAATATAAGATGTGATGGTTCACTTTTTCTACCACATATTGCTAACACTTGGGGCAAGAGGGTTGCTACACACTTTTTCACTGTAGGAAATCCACTTTGCTTTTTTTATTTCCTATAATATACTCCTCCATCAACTCTTTATGTATTTATTTGGGTACTCTTTACTAGAAGAAAAGACACTTTTGACAACGCATAAGAGAGTAGTCAAAGGTGTAAAAATGAGTTGCTAAAACTTTTCAAGGACTTAAACCATCTGCAACGCTAATTGAGTCACCAAAAGGTGCCCCTACAGCATCACAAAAAGTGGACTTGTGTCCTAGAAGATAGGGGTATCAAACTTTCGGCAACTCAAAAAATGTCTCTCTAAAGACAATTAATTTTATTTTATTATTTGACATTTCCATGACTTTTTCTGTGCGTCGCCAAAATGTTTGCCAAAATGTTTAATTTTAATTTATATTTTTATTTTTATAATTTTCTGCGATTCAATTGTTGAGTCGTCGAAAACAATTTTTTTTTTCTAATACTACTTTCTATGATAGAATTTGTGAGTTGCCCAAAACAAACCGAAATTGTTCCAAATCAATCAAATATCCAAATTTTCTTGGAAACCTGTATGCACTTATATTCATTCAAACCCAATCCAACCCAAATGGATCCAAATTCATCAAATTAATATATCCTATGTATTCATAACAAACACGTATCCAATTTAAATCTAAATCCAATCTCAAACATAAACACATAAAAACCAAACAACCGTTCAAATAAATCCTAAAAGAATATGAATATGACTATCCAAATATCAAATTCCAAATACAAATGAGTAATGCAAGGGTTCCACTCTACAAAGCCATCATTGATGTGTACAAACAAAAAATAAACACATTAACATTTTATTAATCAAATTTGAAAGAAAATATAAGTGAAAGTACATAAGAAACTGCTATCAATGACATAAAAAAAGAGTTTGCATCCCTACTTTACAAGTAACCAGTGTCTCTTGTATCTTTCTAAAAGCAAGAGCTGATATTAAGATCCATCTTGTTACCCTCATCTATAAAAAAACAGTCTAATAAAGGTTGACCCTAAAACATGAGAACAATTGGAAAGTGGAACCTTAACAAGCTCATGGCTTCCTTTTAAACTCAGTGAAACCAATATGCCACATGTTTAAAAATGTCCATCCAACCACTTGGTTAGGATGCATCTCACCATATTGAAGGGATCCATACTCATTCTTCTAAATAGTGTACATTCTAATTTAAACAGGGATATGGATTTAAGTCTTCCACCACTTCATGTTGGCATAACCAGTGACATCCAGTTTGGTAAGAAGGTTATGATGCTGTCTATACTGACACAACTGGCACTATTGTGTACAACAAGTGGGTACCAACTGCCCCTAAGCTATATCTTCCTCATTTGAAAGAAATAGATGGGCCTATGGAACCATAAAAACAAACATCCAACCATTATATTACATTTCTTACTTTGTCTTTAATTCACTTATGTAGAGTGGATTTAGAATTAAAATCGGTTTCCTGATCCTAGTTGGTTAACAAATAGAATGACTATAGGGTTGCTACTATTTATTGTCCCTAAAATCTATGTAATTACTTTAAGAATTCCACTTGCATTTAATATAATTTGATTAGGAGTTGCCAATAAACCCTTAATAATTTGTATTTTACCAAACATATGATGATTCAACAAGTGTTTGTAAATATGTACTTCTAGAAAATCACTTATTTTCCATCTAAGCAATGCTTAATGTGGTCTTAGAGTAAAGTTCTATTTCTATCACCTTTTTAATTAACGAAAACTTTATTAAAAAGGAAAAAACAAAATACAATAACAATGGGGAGCCAAAGTGAATAAAAAGATAGTCACCTTCTTAAAAGAATTCACAATGCACATGACAATTGGATATGAACCTTCAAAGACTCTTCAAATGTAAGATAAAGAAAATGATTGGAGAAAAAAAGAACTGCAATCATAAAGTTTATGATTTAATAATCTATAAGAGAATAAACATATAAAGCAATAGAGAAAGTGAGGGAAAGATGAAAACCAATTTTTGTCCTCAAAAAATGAAATAAAAAAACCTACAACACAATCAAAACCTAACTTTTTAAATTTCAAAACACCAAAACAGGTAAAGCTTACAAAGCAATCATTGCTGATGTTGAAGATGTACTTATTGAAAATCATGAACCCAAAGCCATGATACATAAGTCTTTGAACAAAATGTAGGAGACCTTAGAACCTAGATTCTTGCTAATGTTTCATAGATCACATAAAGGATCATCTTCTTGATCTACACAATCATCCGGAACTACTTACACAAAAGCTACTTTGTGTTATTTATTTCATGATTTGTTCATGTGGTTAAGTTTTAAATTCATGTTTCCTATATATGGTTCATCAGTCATCAAGAAATGTATATAGTAAGTAATGCATTAAATTAATTATATCATATCGCTACGTAAGAGAAAATCAAGGAACATCTATAAAAATAAAAATAAAAAACAACAACAAATGGAAGTGAAATGTGGACTTGCTAAGTAGTAACTTCTCAAGCAAGAAAGGAATACAACGGGAAAGGAATATGATGGATTACAATAGCTTTTGTCTAAGTAAAGAGTCCACTTTATCACCTCCAAGAGCTGTTGTGATTTGTTCTTCCCTAATTGTGCCATCATTGGTTGCTTCTTGATGGAAATCCTCTCTGTAGAGTGTGTAATTAAATTCACCATGAAACGAATACATGATGACACCTGCACATTGAAACAACCATGAATAAATGAACTCCCATTAGCATGATAAGAAACCATTACATGTGTACAAATAGGCTCCCAAACACA
>JAOXJP010079239.1:0-15034 GCA_025762735.1 Platanus orientalis
GTATAAGAGACAGGTTCTTCTCCTTGCTATTCTGCTACGTCAATCATGTAGGATACTAGCAACATTGGGCCCAATGAAGCCCAACTGAACAAATATTTATGGGCTTTGATGTCTACGTCAAATCCAGTTGGCATGGATCTTAAAAATGTGGATCCAACTTGGATGGCTTACTAGGTATCATTATACTCTTGAGGTATAGGATTCAAGTGGCTTGGATTTTATATGCTGACCCTATCCTCCTCTAACCTCCGCTGATGGTCAAATGGGTGGAAACATCAGCACTGAAAGTAATTTTCACTTTTGGGGGATATGTGTAAATCACTTCTGACACTGATGTGGCCGCCCCTTGACCTTGGCTGAGGTTTTCATCGGTGTAGAAAATCCTTGCTGGGATTCAAGTGATGACACTTGCAAGTAGGGATGCCAATGTTTGACACAACCTGTGAACCCGACACGAAATAAGCAAGTTAGGGTTAACTATGAACGTGTTTTGGGTCAAAGTGGGTCAACCCACTTTGACACGATTAATAAATGGATCCGGTTAAGATTGGCCGATATAGTTGTATACCCTTAACTTGACATGACACGAATCTGACCCGCCAACACAAATTACCATATAACCCGTGAATCCGACACGAGCCCAACATGAAATAAGTGTGTTAGGGTTGACTATAGTCATGTATCAGGTCAAAGCGGGCTGACCAGTTTTGACAAGATTAATAAATGGGTCGGATTCGGGTTGATTCGTATAGTCGTATACCCTTTGCCACCACTAATTGCAAGCAACTACAATCCAATTATAAGTCAACCCTGCTCCCATACTGGGCGAGCATGAGTGAATATTTAATGGGCCCTAACTTGCCATACAATAAGATCCCATATTTCATCTCAGATTCCCATAAAAGCCTCCAAACATGGAACGGGTTTTCCGGACCATTTGTGCTGCAAAGGACAGGATTTTATATTTGGCAGCTTAGGTCGTTGTAGAAGATATTGAAGAGGAAAGAAAGAAAGATGACGATGTTGATCGTCAGGGTGATCACATTTGAAGGCAAGGCGTAAACCTTTAAGGCAGCAATTTCCTTTACTGTTAGAAAATGCTCTCCACGAGACTGATCCAATATTTCTTTTCGAGAAATAAAATGCAGTTAGTCGTTATTTGAAGGAAATGCTATAGAATATAGATAAAGAATTTTTTATACATGTTTAAAATTATTTAACCAATCTCTCATCATACCAAAAATTGAAAACAAATTTAATTAATTTAGTGTTATAATGGCGAATAGTGTAATGTATGGTGTACGTGAAGTACTCTTAAACCTAACATGGCCCACCAGATCCAGTTGACTAAAAGGATTAGGCCTTTATCTTAAACAATGGAGTATCTGTGTGCCATATTCATTAAACTGAAGCATTCGATTCTTTTTAGACCGTACTATATTCATCTCACTTGGATATTCTAATCCATCAATTATACTTTTGCATACACCTGAAATATTCTATTTATTTTACTAACATAAGTTTGAATTTGTAATTGTGAAAGCTTAAAGTGTATTAAACTTATATTTGAGTTTTTAATTAAATAATTTCAATGCACTCATAATAGTATCTCATATGGTAATGAGCCTAAGCTTCATTTCATTCAACTAGAAAAAAGGCACAAGAATCCATTGCGACAATGGTAGCCGATTCGTCCAAAACATGAGATATATTCCAAACCCGATAGATATATATGTTCTCTTGCTGTCATAGTTGCTAAGCAATAAGTAGCCTTGTTGACCCGAGGAACATATGAGGTTCAAATATTGTTTGAGGATGGATACTAATAAAAGTCAATGATCTCAGATAATTTCTCTGATACATCGAGGACAATTGTGGTATGTCTCGTTGGGGAGTTTAACAAATGAGAGACAATCCCCTTCAATTATGATAGGATAAAATGAGTAGTCTTGCACAAGTTTTATACTTAGGTAGAAACTCCAAGTTTCCACCTATTCCACAACACAGCCCTGAAAATCCTTGCTCACCCTATTCATAAAAGAACCCCTGTGGTTGCAAAGAGTAGCCTCAGCAACACTTGAATTTTCTATTGCACAATCTACATTTATTTTGAGTGATCCAATGGAGAGTGGAAACCATTGACTGGGAATCATGTTAGGGATCCTTGGGTTGATGCTTTGTTCATTAGGTGTATTCTCCATTGTAATGACACCTTGGTATTTATTTATCAATGTCATCGAATTGACAATGATAGATTCTCCATAAGGATTTTGATTTCAAAAAGCTTCTTATTTAGGGCCTTCCAAATGTTCCATAAAATCGTGGATCCAAGTCTAAAGCACAAGAGGTCTAGGAATTGCTTAATTGCCTCAGATTTGGGTGACCCCTAAAATCAGACCAAGGTGAGAATGACATTAGGGGCCAGCACATCAGCGTAAAAAAAGTGACACTTTTTGGTGCTGATTGGTTGGCCCCTGATGTCGGTCTCACCTTAGGCTGACCTCAGGTGGTCACACCAAATCCTCAGGATTGATGAATCCTGATGGGGGAGAATACTGAAACCCCCTATCAATCGGTCTCAATGCACCAATAGGGTCTTGACTTTAGGATAACCAATCCAAAGAACTCCTGATGAGACCAACCCGGGGAAGCTTTAGGAATCCCCCGGGTCGGTAAAATACCGAGGCCATTGGAGAAAAGTCAGAAATATCCCTCGGTATCCGACTCCCCGAGTATTCCTAAACAATCCCGATTGTTGCCCAGATCACCCAACACCCAAAGGCTAGTCAAGACCTTGAGGTGCCCAGTATTTGAGAATCCCCAACGTGCAGAAGTATAACGACTCCGACTACTCTGCTTAAAGATAAGTACAATCTAGAAACTATTATGAAGAGAGAATATTCTCTACAACAGGCTTGATATTCTGAGAAAGTGACACAGAGAGCAGGGGGAGACGTAGAAAAGAATGTGGGGGAAAGTGACATGAGAGATCTCATTTGATACGCTACTACTCAAGCCTATAAATAGGGGCAACATTTCACTCTCCAGGTAGGAGATATTAAAAAAAACCCTAATTTGAGAAGCCTCCAACATTTCCCTTATTATCTGACTTAACCGTCGGAGAGTTAGAGGCTGACCCCTAGCTTCCTGACCTTCTCCTGCTTCGTGTGTACAGTGATCGCCCTGTTAGGGACCTAGAACAGCCGTTGGACCATTTGACTAGCGTAAAGGTGTCTGTAAACTGATACGCCATTAGTTGGCACCATCTATAGGAAACCGTTTCCCAAAGAACTTAAGGTTCGCATGGTTAAAACCAAGTCAATGACAGCTCAGCATAATGAGAGTGCCAAAATTGATGATCGAGAAACCTCTGTCTCCGATGGAGCATGCCCCGAAACCCTAAGGGTGGCTGTCCTCGAGCAAAAGATTTAAGGACTGACAACAAGTGTATAGTTGTTAAAGGAACAAAACTTAGAAATTATGCAAGAGCTAAGAGGCCAGAGAGGCCTGATCGGTGACCACGATGCGAGACGGCTAGAACCCCATGTCCCCTTAACTAGAAGCTGTGACCAAGAGCGCAAAGATAAGGCAGTAAGTCACACGGCCTCCCGATTCTGGGAGGAGAGCTAAGGAAAGGATTTATACCCCAGATCTCTGGGAAGAGAGAATAATGGATGTACGGAGGGAGATGACAACCATGAAGGAAGCCCTCAAAGGAAAAGCCTCGGCCACTGTCGACGAATTGATCCAGATGACAGACCATCCCTTCACCTCAGAGGTAATGACTCGACCACTTCTCGATAAGTTTAAGCTACCTCAGATGGAGATGTTTGACGGCGACAAGGATCCCTTATATCCTTTGGAGGTGTTCAAGACGCATATGAATCTCTAGGTGGCACTCGGCGAAATCATGTGCCGAGCCTTTCTTATGACGATCAAGGGTTCCGCCCAAATGTGGTTTAGCTGGCTGAAGCCCTACAACATCTAGAACTTTACGGAGTTAAGCTAATAGTTTGTGAGCTACTTTATAGGTGACTAACAACACCGAAAACCAACCACCTATTTGTTGAACATTAAGCAAAATAATGGAGAGTCCCTACAAGATTACATGTCGTGGTTTAATAGAGAGATGCTGTAGGTGGATGATGACGAGGAGAAAGTAATCATAGCTGCTCTCATGACAAGGCTACTACCCTCCAAGTTCCTTTTCTCTCTCTCTCCAAGAATCCCTTATCCTATATGGTTGATCTCATGGTGAAGGTGCAACAACACATGAACGCTGAGGACACCCTCAAAGTCAGATAAGAGCGAGAGCGAGAAGCTAGGCCTAGCTCACAGTCTGAAAAGAGAAAAAAGGGAGCTGCAGTAAGCACCGCAGGGAGAGAGAGGTGGTCGGCGAGAGAAGGTAACGACAATCGCAACGTCAGGCCCTGGGTCAACCTCCCCCCGAGTAGGTTTCAAAACTATACACCCCTCAATGTACCTGTGGAGCAGGTGTTCCTGAATATCAAGGATGATCCAAGCATCAAGTGGCTTGAGAGGATTCGATCCCTATTGGAGAAGAGAAATCTCGACAAGTGCTGTCGTTTTCATCGAGATTATGACCACGACACCAATGATTGCTTTGACTTGAAGGAGAAAATAGAAGCCCTTATTAAATAAGGGTGGCTGCAAAGATTCATCATTGGACAACAACTAATCGCATGTGAAGACACTTGCTGAAACCCTCTTGTTCAGGAAGAAAAAAGGCCGGAAGGGCCGATTAGGGAAATAAGGGTAATAACTGGTGGGTTTGCTAGGGGAAGAGAGTCTAGCTTAGCAAGAAGATAGCATGTGAGGCAGATTAGCACAGAAAGAGACCAGCAGATGATGATAACAGAAAGACCAACAAAGCATTACAAAGTAGAGCATCTTCCCATCACCTTCTCTACAAAAGACACTCGAGGGGTGAGTCAGCCGCACGATGACACGCTGGTGGTGACGTTAGTTATTTCAAATTACATCACACATTGTATCCTCATTGATAATGAGAGTTTTGCAGATATTCTCTACCTCCTGGCCTTCGACCAAATGAGTATCGGATGAGACAAGTATAAGTCCATTTAAACACCCTTAGTTGGCTTCACGGGCAATAGATTGCTCCCACTAGGGATGGTTGGTTTACCAGTCACGACTGGGATAGGAGACCGACAAATCACCAAGGTGGTAGACTTCTTGGTGGTCGATTGCCCTTCCGTATACAATGATTTACTTGGAAGGTTGGCACTAAATAAATTAAGAGCAGTCACGTTAACCTATCATCTATTGATGCATTTCCCGACTTAGAGGGGAGTCGGGAAAGTTAGGGAGGAGCAAGTAGCAGCTAGAGAGTGTTATATGGCCTCACTCAAAGGGGAACTGCTCCCAAAAGAGAACATGGCAATCGATAGTTTGTAAGTTCAAAATGAAAGGACCCGAGTGGTGGTAGAACTAAGAGGGAAGCTAGAGGACATTATTCTCAATTCCAAAGCACCCAATAGAGTAACCTGGTTGGGGTCAGACCTGCCAGAAAAGTTCAAGAGGCAATTGCAAAACTTCCTCATCAAGAATTGGGATGTGTTTGCCTGAACACATGAGGACATGCCAGGAATAAACCCTTGACTTGTTGTACACTAGCTACATGTGAACTCGGCCTCGAGGCCCATTAAGTAGAAGAAGAGAAATTTTACTCGAGAAAGAAATTAGATGATCGCAGAGGAAATAGAGAAGCTGTTGATGGTGCGCTTCGTAAGGGAGGTCCACTATCCTGACTGGTTGGAAAATGTAGTTATGGTGCATAGGAAGTGGCGTATGTGTGTCAACTTTATCGACTTTAACAAAGCATGCCCTAAAGACAACTTTTCGCTCCCGAGGATCGACACCCTGGTGGACTCAACGGCTAGCTACCAGACCCTTAGCTTCATGGACACCTTTTTGGGGTACAACCAAATAAAGATGCACCAGTTTGACCAAGAGAAAACTGCTTTTGTCACTGACTAGAGGCTTTACTGTTACAAAGTCATGCCCTTCGGGCTGAAGAATGCGGGAGCAACCTACTAAAGGCTAGTCAACGAGATGTTTAAAAGCTTAATCGGAGGAAAGTCGAAGTGTATATAGACAATATGCTGGTGAAAAGCCTTCTGGAAGAGCAACATCTCTCGGATTTGGGCGAGACGTTCCAAACCCTAAGAAAGCACAAAATGAAGCTCAACCCCAGCAAATGTGCCTTCGGGGTATCGACCAGGAAGTTCCTTGGGTTTATGGTGTCCTAACGGGGGATAGAGGTGAATCCCAAGAAGGTGAAGGTCATAATCGACATGCAACTACTGAGGAACACAAAATAGGTGCAACGAATAGTCGGGAGAGTAGCGACCTTGAGCAAATTTATATCCAGAGCCACATATAAGTTCCTTCCTTTTTTTGCCTACTGCAAAAGGCTTTTTGCTGGGACAAAGAATGTGATAGTGCCTCCCGAGAGATTAAGGACCACCTCGGCCACCTGCCGTTGATTAATCAGCTTGAGCAAGGCGAGGTGCTCTACATGTACTTATCGGTATCAGAGACGGTAGTGAGTTCATTGTTAATAAGGGAAGAGGTTGAGATATAAGCACCCGCGTATTACATTAGTCGGGCCTTTAGAGGAACGAAAGAATATCCGAGGGCAGAGAAGATGGCGTTCACATTGGTTGTTATGGTCCACCGACTAAGGCCCTATTTTTAGGACCACACCATCTGGGTGCTCATGGATTAGCCCCTTAGGACCATATTACATAAACTTGAGACCTTTAGGAGACTACTAGTCAAGTGGTTGGTGGAGCTGAGCGAGTTTGACATCGAGTACCACCCTCGGGGAGCTATCAAGGGGCAAGCAGTAGCGGACTTCATCATTAAGTACATTTGTGCGTTGGGGGAAGAGTTTGAATTACAAGAAGAGCAGCCAAAGAGAGAAACATATTAGGTAGAGTGGGTTATACATGTCAATGACTCTTCCACCAATAGTGTAACAGGGGGAGGAGTTGTCTTAGTCATACCAAAGGGAAGCAATCTGGAATATGCCATAAGATTTGGGTTCAAGGAAACCAACAATGAAGCCGAGTAAGATGCAATGCTCATAGGACTACGTCTTGCTCATGCGCTTAGGGCCAAGATGGTCAAGGTCAATAATGATTCCTAACTGGTGGTGGGACAAATATAAGAGGAGTATAAGGCAAAATAAGGGTGGATAAA
This sequence comes from Platanus orientalis, assembly GCA_025762735.1. NCBI lineage: Eukaryota > Viridiplantae > Streptophyta > Magnoliopsida > Proteales > Platanaceae > Platanus > Platanus orientalis. The sequence continues at coordinate 7,246 of JAOXJP010079239.1, forward strand.
ACAATACTTCACCATTGTAGCAAAAGAGAAGTCCCGATTTAGACATTTCAGTATATAGTAAGTTCTACGAGGACATAATGAAGAAGCCGACAGGTTGGCCAAGCTCGCGTCATCCGCCACTGAAAACCTTGACCCCGACATCATTATTGAGCATCTTCCTCAGCCAAGCATCAAGGCGGAAAAAGGTAGGGAAGTCAATGTGGCCAGCCCTGAGCCCAAGTGGGCCAACTAGATTGTAAAATATCTGAAGAACGATGAGTTACTTGAGGATAAGGAAGAGGCGAGAAAAGAGAAAGTACGGGTAAGTTGATACCTCATTCTCGATGACACCCTCTACAAGAGGAGCTTCACCCTCCCCCTGCTCAGATGCCTATTTGAGGAAGAAGCCAATTATGTGCTACAAAAAATACACGAAGGAATATGCAGGAACCACTTGGGGGGAAGGACGATGGCCCACAAAGCCATCAAGGTAGGATATTATTGGCCCTCCATGTAAAAGGATGTCATACAGCTCGCTTAAAAGTGTGACAAGTGTTAAAGATTTGCCAACGTCCCTAAGAAGCCAGTAGAATAATTAGTCCTGATAGCTAGGTTCTGGACCTTTGCTCAGTGGGGAATCGATATAGTCAAACCAATCCCTCAGGGGAAAGGACAGATGAGGTTCCTGGTAGTGGCCGTTAATTATTTTACCAAGTGGGTGGAGGTCGAGCCCCTAGAAAAAATCATCGAGAAGAACATCCATGATTTCACCTAGAAGTCAATCATCTATTGGTTCGGGATTCCCCAGGTCATCATCACTGACAATGGCAAGTAGTTCGACAATGCCTAATACAGAGAATTTTGTTCAAAACTTGGAATAAAAAATCAGTTCTCTTTCCTTGCTCACCCCCAAGCCAACAACCAAGTGGAAGTTACCAACAGGATGCTCCTGGGCATAATAAAAAAGAGGCTTAAGGACTCCAAAGGCCTTTTGCCTAAGGAACTACCAAGCATCCTTTGGGTATATCGTACCACAGTTAGGACTCCCACAGGAGAAACGCTATTCTTACTAGCATTTGAAACTAAGGTGGTGATACTAGTCAAAATTGGAATAGCCACACAGAACAATAAATTTTGACTCAAGGAAAAATGGAGAAGGCCTTAGGAACAACCTCAACCTACTGGAAGAGAAAAGAGACGAAGCCACACTTCGTACGACTGCCTATAAGCAAAGAATGACCAAGTATTATAATTCACGAGTCAAGGCATGAAGATTTATGGTCAGGGATTTAGTGCTTAGGAAGATGAGCCCGGCAACATAAGACCCAATGGAGGAAAAGCTGAGATAGAATTAGGAAGGACCTTACTGGGTAACAAGTTGCAATAGGCCCGAGACCTACTGCCTCGAGACAATGTAGGGGGAGCTCTTGCCACTACCATGGTATATAGAACACTTGAGAAAATATTATCAATGAAATTGATGTTATGATTATAACCATTAAAATATTCTAACTTTACAGGGCCAGACAAAACTTCAATCTATAAGATTAGCCCTCGACTTACAAGATTAGCCCTTGGGTCACAAGATTGACCCCAGGCGACAAGACTGGCCTATCCTTCTAGGCTCTCACGTCTCCTATTCAGGCTACAAGACTAGCCCTCGGGTTACAAGATTAGCCCGCAGGTCACAAGATTAGCCCTCAGGTCACAAGATTAACCCCATGCCATAAGACTGGCCTATCCTTTTAGGCCCTCACGCCTCCTACTCAGGCTACAAAACTAGCTCTCGGGTTATAAGATTAACCCTCAGGTCACAAGATTGACCCCGAGTTGCAAAATCAACCCATACCCTGACTGAAAAAAGTGCAAGGCAAAGAAAAGTCTCACAAATCAATTAAAGTAAAGAGGCCCAAAGCATATTAGGATGTATGTGTCACAACCAGAGTTGATGCTTCTCTACTAAGTAAGTATAGTTACGCCCTCTTATAAATAAATTAAGTTAGAGCAAACATTTGAGAGTACCCAGTGGCATTACCCAAGAAAGGCCCCTGCAAGGGGAAAGGGCTCAAGCCCAAGGAGAATATTACTTGGGACCCTCATTCTTCTAAAAACAAAAAAGACCTGTTGGGTCTTCTCCCTTTGTTCTAGGGAAGCGTTCAAAAGGCAATGCACCCTTTAACTGAGGCTGTATTGACCCCGAGATGCATCTACACTTAGAAAATTTTAGTTGATCGCCTACCTTTATTCTTCGTTAAAATGTTAACCCTGAGGGATCCCTATACTTAAAAAATTTTTACGTTGTCCATCCCCACTCGGATAAAAGTTAATTACCTCGAGACGCGCTCATACTTAGGAAATTTTCTTAATTATTCTTGCACTCTTAAGATTACCTACCCTAGCCTACTTAGACACACATAGGGAGCGCGAAAAGAAATCACCACGACACATATCCACACTTGAAAAATTTTAAGAGAAAAATTGTGAATATGGAGCAACACACATAAATGGGGGTAAAAGAAAATTCCATTTATCTAAGGAGGGTTTACAAAATTTTAAAGAAAAAAAGAAAAAGAAAGTACAACTATTTCTGGGGTTTGCTATCCCCCAATGCCACCTCTCCTAGGATGACTTCCTCCCGGTTGGCTTCTCTAGGTTCAGCAACCACCGTCTCTTTGACCACCCCCGCGGTCGCTACTTCTCTTCCTCCTTGGCCGGCTTCTTCTTGTACTTCCTCGGACTCTGCACCCCCTTATCGGGTATAATAAAAGAAAAGTCTATGTTGGGGAACTATTCAGCTTCGAGATCCCATAAATTCTTGAACCCTTCGCAGAAACAGTCGACATTAACAATCCTGAAAACATCCAAGGCCAAGTATTCGACTATAGTTGCCTCGAGGGCCCCTTTAAGAATCTTCTCCCTCTCTCTTTCTCTGCCTCTGCCTCAAGGTGTGCCTGCTCCTCAAGGTGTGCCCGCTCTAAGGCCTTGGCCACCTTCTCGAGGGTGGCAGAAAAATTGTCCTCAACCCCAATGCGACGGTTCCTCTTGCCCCCTAGCTCGTCCCTCACCCGGGTGCCATCCCTCTCGGCCTCTGGCAAGCGAGCCGCCATATCCTCAAAATGAGCCTCCTGCTCTGTGGCCCGGGCAGCCATGCTAGCACGAGAATCCTTGGCCCATTTAAGTTTGCCCTCGAGGGTGCAAATCTCGGCCTTTGTGGCCTCCCGGAGGGCCTTGAGCTCATTCTTGGCTTGGGTGAGGCGGTTAAGATGTTCGGCCTGAACCTCTTCACTGAATTTGTACCTCTGAATAAAGGCTACCATCAGAGCCATAGTTTGCAAAGACAGAGTCGGGTCAGTACAAAGATAGAAAGGAAAAGAAACCAAAAAACAAGTGAACGAAAAACACAAAGGGAAGAGATTTTTTACCTTAGCCGCGTAATGCATCATATCTCGATGCAAGGTAGTCGGGGAGAGGTTTTTCCTCATATACTCGAGGTCCTCGGCTGGAACACCTCCTAGGAGGTAGTTTACCCCAAGACTCAGCCTAGATAGCTAGGAGGTGGCCCCCTCTAAGGACTCACCCCTTCTGTAGACTGAAGGAGGAGCTACCCGAGGACTCTCTATGGGTGCCACCCGAGTAGAAGGTATTGTGATCACGGTTGGCGGGGTGGGGACCTCAGTGATAACTGCAGGAACGACCTCGTGGGGGCCTACTACTTGAACCCCGGGGTGTGGGATGGACAAGACCCAGCCATTTCCTCCTCCAAGTCGACGACTTGAATAAAGGCAATGGGAGCAGGACGTGGTGGAACTTCCTCGGGGGCAACCTGGGGGGCCCCAGCCTTAGAAGCCCCCTAGAGACAAGGTGTCTCTTCCTCTTCTTTAAAGACTCAGCTGCCTTGGCCTGGCCAGCTGCTTTCGCTTCCTGGGCCTTGAACTCTCTGATCTCCTTGGCCTGGGATAAGTACTTTCTGTTTATCTTCATCGTTGCACAAAAAAAAACCCAGGATCAGAAAATAAATAAAAAAAGAGAGAAAGAAAAGATAAAGCAAAAAAGAAAAGAATAAAGAGGGAGGAGCTAGAGATATAAAGAAAGGGAGAGTTACCCGGGTTTGGACTAAACCCGCATTAGTGGAGTCGGTTGGGTGTGACGAGGTCTCGTAAGGCATGGGAAGGGTAATTTATAACCTCCCAGATGTGAACCTCCTCCTCGTGGGACAACTCGTCTACTTCATAAACTAAAAAGGGGGAGGGGAACGCGTAAGACAATCTAGAGAAAGAGAGTCAAATAATGACAAAAAATTAAAAAACAACAACATATTCATAAATTACCTACTGGGTTGATGGCCGACACCCAGGCTCGGTTGAAATTTACGACAGGGACCTCCCCCGGGGGGTACTCCCAACCTTCACCTGGGTTGACAGCTGACACCCAGGCCCAGTTGAACTTTACAACAGGGACCTCTCCCAGGGGGTACTCCCAACCTTCACTGGAAATAAAAAAATACAAGTTCTCCACCCATTGTTAGAGCTTGGGAGCACAGTTACTAGGGTAGTGGTCGGGTCCCAATTGGTAAAAAAGAACTACCCTGGCTCCTACTCCTTTGAGCAATAGCAATGAAAAAATTCATTAAGGGTGAGGTGGTGCTCTCTCTTGAAGGTTAGCTCCCATAGGACCATACATCCTATGGCTATCCGCCAAGCATTAGGCATTAACTGCCCCGGTGTTAGTCTAAAGTAGCGTAGTAATTCCCTAAAAAACAAGGGAACCGAAAACCTGAGACCCACTAAGAGGGCCTGCTTGTACAACACGACGCTATTGGTAACAACTTCGAAAGCTCGAGAGTCCCCGGGGACAGTAAAGACGATCCCCTCAGGAATGAAATATGTGGAATAGTACCGAGTCAGGGTTCGTACCCCTAAGTCGGAACCATAGAGGGCGGCTTTAAAATCTTGTTTGGGAGCAATCTCCCCTGCCGCCTCTTGAATACTAGAAGGAGCTAGCTTGGTGGCATGCTCCATGGGGTTCTGCTGGACTTCTAACAGGTTGTCGGTTTTGTCGATCATCCGGTCAACGGTATCCCTAGACACCATTGAAAAAAATCACAAAAGAACAAAGATCTATGGAAAGGGAAAAATAGGGGGAAAGAGAAGCAAATATGATAAATAGAAATAGAAAGCTAGAAAATACAAGCAAATAAGAAAATGGGCTAACTAGCGATACTACACAATAGTGAACAACAGAAAGAAACTACGATGAATTAAAACATGAACCACAAAGAAATAACAGAGTACCTGGGAAAAGAAGATAGACCGGAGAAAGTGCCAGAGACAATGGAGAAATGAATGCTAAAAAACGGGAGGATAGCAGAAAACGACTAAGAAGGGAGCCCAGAAATGCAGTAAGTGTTGACGACAGAGACGACTGTGCATTGGGATGAAGAAAGTTGACCAAAAATTGCCCAAGATGCAAGCAGAAAATATAAGAGATAAGGAGTAAAGATAAAGAAAAACCTAGCCATGTTTCAGGAGGAATATTTATAGGCAACCCTGGCTGTTTTGGACCTTACGCGTGTTACGCATCCATGAGTCGGTGAAATCAACCTGGGAAACGAGGTGACATGCAAATCCCGAAATATTTAAAAGGTTTAAATATGACCGTTCGATGACATAGAGATATGAAAATACACAATGCTTGACATGACTTATAACTGGCGCCAACATGTCCTCTCGATTACTGAAATTCATTAAATGTGAGGCCATCATTAGCATTTATCCCCAAACGATATCACCTTGATAGTTGAAGCGAGATGCCGCCTGCACTGAAATATATAGTAACTGTCACTAACAGTTTGTATTCCCAAGCCACATAACCCTGGACTTGAGAATAAGGGGGGCAATTGATGGGGGTGAATACTGAGACCCCCCTATCAATCAGTCCTGATGTGCCAACAAGGTATTGAATTTAGGAGAACTGACCCAAAGAATTCCCGAGGAGACCAACCCAGGGAACCTTCAGGAATCCCCCGGGTTAGTAAAATGTCAAGCCAAATGGCTAAAAGTCAAAAATATCCCTCGGTACCCAACTCTCGGAGTATTTCGGAAACAGTCCCTACTGTTGCCCAGATCACCCAACACCCAAAGTCTAGTCGAGACCTTGAGGCGCTCGGTTCTCGAGAATCCCTGACTTGTAGAAATATAAAGACCCCGACTACTCCGCTTAAAGATAAGCACAATCTACAAAACCATTATGAAGAAAAAATATTCTCTGCAGTAGGCCTGACATTCTGAGAAAGTGATAGAGAGAGCAAGGGGAGACGTGGGCAAGAACATAGAAGAAAGCGACATACGGGATCTCATTTGATACACCACTACTCAAGCCTATAAATAGGAACAACATTTCACTCTCCAGGTATCAGATATAAAAAAACCCTAATTCGAGAAGCCTCCTTGTATATTCCCCCTATTATCTAACTTAACTATCGGAGAGCTAGAGGCCGCCCCCTGCTGACGCCTGGCTTTGTGACCTTCTCTTGCTTCGTGTGTACAGTGCTTGCTCCGCCATGGACCTAGAATAGTTGTGGGACCATCTGACGAGAGTAAAGGTGTCCGTAAATCGATACACCACCAAAAGATGACCCAAACCAGGTGACCAGAACAAACTAGCAATAAAAAAAAGATAATCTAGAGTTTCTTGTCACATATTTGGATAGTGCAACCCGGATGGCAATAGTGCCTTACAAACAATGTCATATGAACATAATGATGCAAGGTGGTAAATCATGAATCTTCCATAATGTCTTCCATATGAATTTTGTCATCCATAAATAGTGACAAAGAAGCTCTTGATTTTTGGATGAATTTGTAAATTGACTTTGTACTAAATTATCCTGAGGGTGTGAGCATCTAGATCAAAGTTGCCTCCTCTCATCCATTGGTAGAGCTCAAATGTATTTTGGGTATGGCTTCAACTATGTTAGGATGAAATACATGTTGAATAGAGTCAGCTAGCCATTCTCTTGAAATAAGATCAATTTGAAGGTTGGAACCTGTAATATTTTTTCATGCATTGAAACTACTTGTGAGAGTGATCCATTGGTCATGCCAAATGTTTATGTTTCTACCATTTCCACAAACTAGCACATATACCTACTCCAGATCTGAGATGCTAAATTATGACGTCTAGAACTCCAAAATTGGCTTCACATCAAGTATTTTTCTTTTAGTAAGTGAGCCCAAAAAAATGAGGGATTTTGTAAAAACAGCCACCTAACTTTTGTAACCAAAGCTCTATTAACTGTTTCCATTTCCTTTTGCCAAGACCCACTTGCATCTTTTTTGTGTATAGTAGCCTTCTATTTCATTGTGACCCCACCAAAAATCCCTTTAAATGTTGTTTAATTGATTACAAATTGGTTTGAGAAATCAATTAGTTGACATAAAGTAGACATGAATTGATGCTAGTACTAATTTAATTAGTATTATTGGCCCAACATAAGACAACTGAAAGGAAGATTACTATTTTTGAATATTAAAATTAGTAAAGTTCATTAATCAAATCACATATCAAAATATGTTTTCCCATAATCACCATATGAATCTCTGAGATCTAATTTTAAAGGAAGTTTAGAATTACCTCAATGAATTAACTTAACATAAGAATCCAATCCGACTCAGTCTCCAAAGTATCTCCACCTGCTCTTGAATTCTCTACGCTTTTCTCACTTCCAGAAAAGTTACAGGACCCTATCTGAATGTGGGTATCTCTCTATATAAAGTATTTGAGAAGCCAAAGTAACCCCATTGAGTGTGGG
>JAOXJP010079250.1:0-15034 GCA_025762735.1 Platanus orientalis
ATTCCACACTGTCCAATCTGGATAGGAGGGAACACCCCTTTTTAGTGAACAAGTAGACCCATCTCGGGGGTCAAATGGTATGATCTGGGGCTCAAATTTTGTGAGTTGGTAAATCATTATTTCAGTGATTTCCAGTTCAAATTTTAGCTCCAAATTCGAAGTATGGTGGGACTTATGGTCCCTGTACCATGGGTGGATCAAAAACAAAACTAAAATAAGGAGATAGGCTTGTCTCCCCTATGTCCCACCATGGGGCTATCCAAATGGGTTCAGGGGTGGGTTGATCACAGAAAGGGGGGTTTGATAAGATAAAAAAATGAAATAGAGGGGAGAGAACCAACCTGGGATGAGAGCTTTTCTTCCTTGCTTTCTCTTTCTCTTTCTTTCTTTCTTTCTCTTCTCTTTTTTCTTCTTTCCTTTTCTTCCTCGATTTTTTCTTGTTCAGATTTTTCCTCCCCTCTCTTTGGACGAAATGGGGGGGTATTTATAAGTGGGATGGAGGGGGGGGTGAGGTGGTTGGTGGAGGTGAGGAGGCGGAAATGGGTGGAAGGGAAGGGGGGTGAAGTGGTTGGTTTCTAGAAGGGAGGTAAGGTGTGTGGCTAAATTGAGGAGGTGGGAATGAGTGGAGGCGAAGTGAGATGAGGTGGCTAGTTCTAGAATGTTCTAGAGAGGGGAGGGTGAGGTGTGTGGAGAGGTTAAGAGGTGGTAGGGGTGGGCCATCTTGACACATGTAAGGTGGGGATAGGGTGTGAGGGAGAGAGTGGGGCCCATGGGAGGGGTGTAGGGCTAAGGGGGGTGGTCCTTAGGGTTTCGGGCCACATGTAAGTTATGCCCGAAACCCTGAATTATCTTAGACTAAACTCCGCTTGGACCTGTGACTGGTTTTTCTTGGGTTCAAATAGGATGTGATGAAGATCATGGGTGTTTAGGTCTTGGAGTTGCGATGCCATGGGGTCTGACAGGTAGATAATCTGATCCCTAGTGAATTTCTAGGAGATTTTCGAATGAAGGTCACCTACTTGAGAAATGCGTCCTAGGTTGACGAAGAATTGAATCAATGAGCAGTGCTAGGTTTGTGGAGGGGTTTTTTCATTAGGGAATTTATTGAAGATCTCAAAAAACCTAAAAAAATGAGCCTGACCTTAATGGATTTGGACTTCCGGAGAGTTCTCGAAGGCTCACCGAATGTCCATGGCTGATATAGGCGAATTTGTTGTATTTTGAGGACAGATTGGGGCAATTTGGCGGCATTGTGCACTTTGGGGTTTTTCTTGGGAGGATTCAAGGCTTACCAAAGTGTGGTCACTGACCGACTGAGTTTTTGACTTATGTCGGGCCCTCAGGGATTTTGATGTTGGAAGCCTTAGGGAGTTGTTACTTTTCACATGTCTTTATTGTAGAGGATATTTTTGGAAGGGTTGTGGAGAAAATTGGTTTAAACAGGGTTTGATTCGAACTTCTGAGAGTGTAGGGGTAAAGTGGTAATTCGATAACCTTTCAATGCTTCAATGTGAGAAGGCTTATGAAAGTTGACAAATTCAAGGTGTCTTTGTTGTAGTAGAGATGTTAGAAAGTGGGGTCTGATAGGGTTTGATTTAGGCTTTTGAAGGTGTGGGGGTAGAATGGTAATTTACTAGTCTTTCGTTGCTTCAATGTGGGAAGGCTTGTGAAGGTTGGCAAATTCAAAGTGAAATAGAGCTGATAGTTTAAAACTTAGACCCTTTTTAATCCTACACTATTTTCTAAAGAGATTAGGGTTTAGTCTGATTAATCTTTGAGTGGAGTTTAGATATTGATAGTGTGCTTGTGACTAGAGTTTCCTTTAAGAATGCTAACTATTTGGGGTTCAGGGGGGTCTAGAATCTGACTTTACCTCTTGCTATAATGAACCCATCTAACTTCATTAATTAGTCCGAGTCAAAATTTGAGTGCTGACAGGTAGCAACCTAGCTAACCATAGCTTGGGAGTCATGTTTACCTATCTAGTAAGTTGCAATTGTGTTGGAAGTTGTTGAACATTTATTGGAAGTCTTGTTGGTCAAGTTTTGTAATTGCTTACAAATTATCAATGAAAAATGAAAATATGAGAGAGAGTGATTTTGATTCAGAAAATTGTTTGCAATTGTGTCTTACTTTGGAGTTGAGTGATTCCTCCTATCAATCAAGCGTGGCTTGGTCATGTCGAGTGACATCCATGATTAGTATCATTGAGTAGCATCCACTTCCCCTAGTTGAGTGGAATCTTGAGACTATCCCCCTTCCCTTGGTTGAATTCTTTGGATTTAGCCATCCCCTACAAGTCTTGGCCTACATCAATAAGTTTCAGATAGACACCACCCTAAAACCACATAAATACACTAGCCTTAGTATTCATCATGACATGTCAACTCTCAAAATGGGAACTAAAATCCTACTACCTACCAAGTGGAGGAAGTCTTTAAGGCCACGTGGAAAGACAACCCCAAATGAAAAGTTGTTATGGCGATCAGCTTAAAAAAATAAAACATGGCTATGGTTGTAGGTTGCAGCTCGTATTATGATTAGTTAAGCTTAAATAACTTATCCAGAGTTGTAGGAAGAATAGATTTCTTTTTATAATTAGTGGGATGCTACCAGTCTAATTCATACTGTTCAAATCACCATGATGAATTGAACAAGACATACCAATCTGTCATGTTTGCTTGTTGAATGCTAGAATCAGTTTTCACAGATTTATTAAGTTTGAATTGCAAGTTCGTAATTGTCTTTTTTAATTTACGAGGGGTGGGACACAAATTCATAATTGTCAAGATAAATGGATTGATGCTCATAATTCACGGGAAGACTAATAAATTTAACTCAAAGGGTTGTTTTATTCGATGTGTGATACCAATTCCCCAATTACAAGTCCACTTTACTTTATGTCTAATTGAACCTCAAATTTTGCCAATGTAGCTTGACAATGCATTGATTTCAACCAGACCAATGAAATATATGTATATATATATATATATGAGAATAATACCTTATAAATTATCAATATTTTCCATGGCTTTTTAGGAAGGAGATCTTTGATAAGTTATCAAAATCTAACATATTGAATGAGACCTACTAATAAAAGTAGTATATACATATATTTGATCCTCATGAAATCTCTTGTGCTAATGATATTTAATATTTGACTTAATGCTTTCCCTGAGCCTAAATATATGAGAATAAAACCTTATAAATTACCAATATTTCCCATGGCTTCTTTAGGAAGGAAATCTTTGATAAGTTGTCAAAATCTATCATATTGAATGAGACCCACCAATAAAAGTAGTATATACATATATTTAATCCTCATGAAATCTCTTGTGCTACTGATATTTAATATTTGACTTAACTCTTTACGAGCCTATATAAAGTTCACTTGCACAGCCCAATTTTGCAAGTTAAACTAGGTTGAAAGCCACCTATGTCAGTGGTGGAGATACTCTTCTCTTCTCCCTATTGAAGACATCTTCATGAAATTCTCCATAGCTAACGTGAGTCGTAGCCTTGGCTATATCTTTGTTGATCTTGTTATAGAAAATGATCATTGTTCATGGTATTTCAATGAGCGGTTGTCCACATTGTTAGTGCTCTCTCTCTCTCTCTCTCTCTCTCTCTCTCTCTCTCTCTCTCTCTCTCTCTCTCTCATCAACCAGGTTAGTTTCTTTTGGTTAGACTAGTAAGTTTTTGCACATAATTGTAGGGTAGATGTACAGACACCTATAAGAGGAGGGAATTTTAACCCCTAATATGGGAGCTGTAACTCCCAAAAGGGAAAAAAAATACACAAATAAATAAAATAATACATGTTTAGCTGGTGTGATAGAGTATGCTTTTCTGTTGTGATATGATCGGACGTGGTTATTGAGGTTTCAGGCCAAAAAAGGTCTACGTGTCCAATATCCCTCTGCCATTTGGCAAAAAGTTCTTTTAACCTTATTTATTTATACAAACTCAAAAAAAAAGTAGTAGTATTCAAGCTAAAACACCCTATCAGGATACATAGTGTAAATTTACAACAAATTGGTTTTTTTAAGTATTTGAACCATTTAAATTTCTTGAAGATTTGACATTTTACTCCGCAAATCTAGAGAATTTTTTATCAATTTTATTTCTCGAGTTGACCTCATAGTTTCACTATTGCTATGCAACTGAGATATTGGTTTAAGGCTTCAAGCCCGTAACTCCAAAACCTATATCATATTCTACTTGGATCATTTTGATGCATGATGCCACGTACATAAAGCACACAATTGTTCTTGATGTGTAAAGTAGTAATTTTTTTGGGTAAATATGTAAAGTAGCATTTTGTGAGATACTGTGTTTCTTCTTTAATATTAAACCCATGAGCCAAGTCTTACCTTTCTTTGGCACCATGTTTACCACCGCCAACACTAAAACCAACAAAATCAGTACATGGACTTTATTTGCTACACCCTCTTTTGGTCTTACTATCTTTTTACCACTTTTGATTAAAAACTACCCTCCATCACCAACAACAGCTCTACAACTAAAGAAGTGGATGAGAACAAGAGAAAGATTGAAGCTGTCCAGATAGAGGTGAGTGAAGCTAAGAAAGAGAAAGATGATGGTGCTAAGAGAATGGTTGTCTCAGCGAGATATAAGGAATTGAAGAGATTATATTTATGGTTGTTCTCACGAAAAGAGTTGGAGACGGGTTTTGGAGACCTATTAATAGGGGAAAATAGGACAGAAATTTTGGGCCAGTGAAAGAGAGCAAAAAAAAAAAAGGAATATAAGATAAGATTAGAGATAAAGACCTTTTTTATTTATTTATTTGGAGCCAATCCATTGGTCCAACCTGGTTTAGGAACCTCAATGAATACAAATCATTAAACTAGTTACTTTATCAAAAACATTAAATTAGTAGTTTTTTAGTTAAGATTGTAATAGCATTAGGAAAGCATAATAAGATTTTAGATGATGTTAGATTTGATGCGTCAATACATTCCTTGGTTTATTTTACAATTTTTAGTTTTTAAAATTCATATTTGTAACTTGATAAAAACAAAGAAAAAAACCAATGCACAATGCATGCACTTACATCCCACTCTTCTTGATTTTGACCTAGACTTGTTCAATAACCATCAAACAAATAGCAATGTCTATAAATCTTCCCCATTAGCTCAACCAGGAACTCAAACAAGCACTGTCTAAATTCTAAGCATTGAGAAAATATAAAACAAAACAAAAAATAATTTGTAGAAACCTAGGATCCAATGGGCCAACATTCCTGAATTCACCAGAATCAGAACTAGGATCTAAAATTATAATTTTTTAATAGGAACCAACAATCTAGAAATAATAGTGCCTACCTAGGCTACTTCAGCTTTTATTCTAACTACTATTATCATAATAATCAGATTCTTCAATAGCATATACACACACACACACACACACACACACACACACACATATATATATATGTGTGCGTGTGTGTGTGTATATATATATATATGTGTGTGTGTGTATGTATGTATGTATATATATATATATATATATATACCTAATCTCTCACACCCACCTAATACGGGAAAGGGAAGAAAAAAACCAAACAAACAAACTTTCAGCCCAAATCCCTTGCTCTACTCAAGAATCAATTTTTACCCATTTTAGTAGGCACTTTATAATACATGGAACTAAAGATAGTGGTTGATCTTTTGATCATGGGTGTTCTATGGTCCCTATATTACTCATGAAGTTCTAGAAAGAGAAATCCATAACATGTGTTAGGGATTGGATCCAATGTTTGTGGACATGGTTTGATATAAAAATTTGAATTGTTGGACCTAGTGGACATGTGGATCTCATTCTTTTGTGTAATATATTAGTTTAAATAATCATGTAGTACCTTGCCTTGTAAAAATGCATGGTCATTATATCAATGTTGTATTTTTTCACCCATGCATGATTCTCGTAATCCTTCAACACCCAAATGTCCATTTCTCGACATGAAGCTATCTATTGTGATTCATAATAATCCTCCCAACTCTACCAAAGGCATCAACAGATGATTTCCATCTCTAAGATCAGGAAAACCTTAAGGATGTGGTACAACCCTAATTTTTCATTCTCTAGGTCGAATGCAATTACCATATCATCAGTATCCACAAAGTAATTGTTGATTAGCCAGTGAATAGTTCCATTGACAAAAGTGGCATGCCCGTAGTCCCCATGAGGGGAATCATTTATGTATAAGTCTAAGAAGAGCTCTTGCCTAAGGTAATGACCTCACATCCATCGTGGGTGCGGTTTAGTTTCAGAGTTATTGTGGTGAAACAATTGAACCACTTTATATTCCTTTGTAGTTTGAACATAATCAACACCAATAATCTATCCATTAGGATAAGTGGGTTCTTGCAAGGTTAAGAATTCATGTGTATTTGTATTGCACATATGTAAACATTCTTGTTCAAAGAAACATACCAAATCAAAGCAGGTGGACAACATGCAAACATAAGAACTGCTAAGCCTCACCTCAAATTGGCTGATTACCCATCCTTCAATGTCTAAGGAAGAGGGTAGTGGTCACCAAGTTTGACACAAGGGGGTGAATATGATATGAAAATAGGAGTTTTTTTTTTCTCAAATTAATTAGAGTGCAAATGGATGAAATGAGGACCGGAGATTAAATCATACAAATGTTTGCTTATCACCTAAACCTCAAGAGGATCACGTAGGTAATCTCAAAATTATGCTAATGACTAGAACATCGGGGAGATCCATCCCCATCCCCATCTCCATTTTTTTCCTTAGAGAGATTTCGTAAATACTAGAATTTCAAAATTATATAGAATAACAAGAAGAAATCGAATATTAGACTTATATTGGAAAAATAGATGGGAGAAGTAAAGGGATTAAGATTGCAGTCAAGATGATATTGGATGTTGATTCAAGGTTTTACAAATTACAAACTTACCAATTGATGTCCAAAACACTTTTTGGTAATTCAAAGGAGAAATGTAATTCACTTTCATCAAAAGACTGCAAGTAGAAATTATAGGAGTTCCAAGTCTAGGGTGCAAGATTGATAAAGATATTAATCTCTAGGATATCTCCACATCCATAGCATATCCAATTTATTCTCTTGATTTCCTATTTTTTTAGGAATATATCCAATGATAGCTTATAATTATTTGTAATCTCTCCAATTGTATTCTTAAGTACACACAAATACACGTAGTTTGTCTCTCTTTCTCACCTTGAGATAGAAACGAAATATACACTATTATCCATTTTTAAGGATATGATCAAGATTTTATTTAGTTAAGTTTGATTTTGTTTCTGTTATGAGATTTTACTAAATTAATTTGAT
Organism: Platanus orientalis; assembly: GCA_025762735.1. NCBI lineage: Eukaryota > Viridiplantae > Streptophyta > Magnoliopsida > Proteales > Platanaceae > Platanus > Platanus orientalis. The sequence continues at coordinate 7,349 of JAOXJP010079250.1, forward strand.
GTAATCTTATTTATCATTATAGAGAAAATCATTAGTAAAGATAATATGTTATTAGTGATATATATATATATATATATATAGATAGATAGATAGATAGATAGATAGATAGTATCTTCATCCCACTATTTCTCTCTCCTCCTCTTGGACACCCTAAAACCTCTTCATTTAAAAAAAAAAAAAAAACCCTACATGTGGCAGTCATCTCTCTTATCTTACTAAAATGTATCAACTTCTCTAATTATAAGAACTCTCATCCATGTGGAACACTTAGCTTAGATTTACTCTATATTTCTCTCCCAACAGTTGGATCCATAAGTTGGTTATTAAATGTATAACCAACTTATGGATCCAACTATTGGGAGAGAAACACTTAGTCAACTTTTCTCTTATCTCACTAAAATGTATCTTAAAAGAATGCACCACCTAAAGGCCTATGTGTATCCATGACTTATATTTAATCACAACTATTGGATCCATTAGTTGGTTATAAAACTAACTTTTATTTTGAATGAGAGACACCATGTGGTTACTCAACCGAATGGAGTCACCATTTAGAATTTTCATGGGAAACTGATTGAGATTGGATTAGTTCCCCAATAAGTAGAGACACCAAGCAATAGAATCATCTCCTGGAGTATAAGAGATAAGGGGTAGAGATGTGTCCATTGGATAAAAATGATGGAAAGCTAAATAATTAAACGGTAAGCTCTATGTTTTCAATAATGATCAATCATGTTTTCTCTCTTCTCCCCATCTTAAATTTTCTTGTTTTTGTCTTTATCAATTTTGTTTTAGTAAGAGTTTAACAACCAGCCTCATCTTGATCATTTTTTCATAGAAAATTCGTTAGTTTGCCTAACAGATTGGGATCATCAATGGTATCAAAGCCTAGGTTGTAGAGAAGATAGATTTTTGACAAAATGGACTCCTATTATTTTTAATTTAATTTCTTATAGTTACATTACTCTTAGTGGTGGATGTTTGGTCATTCTATCAATCTATTATAAATAAAAGTTTCACCCATTGCCAATTATCAAAGTCTTAAGAGTTCATGCAACTAATTCGACAAATTGGCAGGAGTTGTCCATAATAATTGGACATTGCAAACATTTTGGCTATTCTTGTTTTCTATTTTTTAAAATAAAATTATATAAACCCCATAGTATATAACATAATAATTGGTGATTATCTTGATTTCACCATAAGAATAACATTGTAAAACCCATAGAATAAAGTTAGCCGATTTGGGGGTGTTTTGGCATTTATTTTGTTTAATCCAAAATGCGCGGTATTATTCTGGTAATCGTTTATATATATCCATAAACCCACCAAATTTTGTTCTAGTCAGACAATCAAATTTTAAAATGAATCACTTTTGGGCTTTCTTTTTAAAGCCTATAGGTATTATAATCACCAATTCTAGTACATTAAAGCCCAAATTGTGTAGATTGATTTCTTGCATTTAAGAGTGTTTGCTTGTTTAATTAATGTTATATAATAACAATATGAACATCATCTACAACAGCTTGTAGGAGATGTTTAATCGCGATCCTCCTAGTGCATGTTCTAAGCGTGGTGAAAATTGAATTGTTGCTATCGATGGATGGGAATTTCGAGGAGGACCTTGAAGAAGAACTTGAGAAATTCTACATTCAAGGGTGAAATACACATATGCAACAAGACCATGCAATATATACAGAGATGCAAAGAATAGTCTGGGAAAGAACTCCTAACGAGAAAGTAAGGGTTGCAGACCAAGGCTATCTTTCATTATCAATGCTAAAAGATAGAGGTTAGTGATTATTGTTATTTTTGGAAATTATAGTCGTTTATATATATATATATATATAACCGTACTGTTAGAATAAGTATTATAGATACTTAAGCATGATAAAGTTCAAAATTTTCATTTCAACTAAGACTGCCAAAAATAGATAAGTTAAGGTGGGTCTATCTATTGTAGATTCTATAGTATGATATACCTGTTGACATATGATAATGCCTATTATATGATTATATATCTCTAACTTGAGAGCAGAGACGCATTCATACCAAAAAGCTTCTCATAGTAAAACAAAAGTTCGTATTTTTTTAAATAACAAAGATACTCATATGAGAAAGTGAAAATGTTTCATCTTCTCGGTTCATCTCATATCTGCTGCTGCCGATGTTGTCAATCCCATTGCCATGTCCGCCTGATGGAGGGAGTGGTTGTTGATTCCTTCATAGGTGGTTATAAGGATTGCTCAGTCTTCCTCACATCTTTGGACCTATATGACCTCCATTGTTAAGACTAATTTCCATCAAAAACTTGATTGACAATTGATGACCCCTCCAATATGGAACTTAATGAGAGGAAGAGAGTAAAATGTATAAGAAAACTTACTTCTTTGCGAACTGGACAACGAAATGTCATTCTGTATTGATAATAAGCTCAAGGGAATGGTTCCCTTTGCCATGCATCTTCTGGCCATACTTCTAGCATTGGCATTTATCATTGATCTAAGATTGATCTTGTTAGGATTCCTTGGCTTACCATGGCTTCCTCAAATCGTGCTGATTCAGGATTTGTAGATCATAAATTTTGTTGGAGGCATTCAATTTGGACGCTATTAGGAACCCGTCCTTGCCGATTCCTAGTCTCAGCTTTCTTCCCTACTGATTCATCTACCCTCTCCAAAATTGGCCTTGTCTTGATCAAAAGGAATGATCTCCTTGTTATTATTATTCTTTTGTGGTTTGTATTCCTTTTGACACAACTTCTACATTGTTGTGGGGTGATTCAGAGCGATCATAGCAGTCCCATCTGATGCACCATCTCTCATCTAGCTTTATGTTCTTTTTAAGCTTCATTTTCTCCGATTCTTTCATTGATTCCTGTTGGATTTTAAGACAAAGAGAAGAGAAATGAATTTTATGTGGTCATTTAAAAATGTGTTGAATGGTAGAGGGAGCTCCCTTGTGCCCGACACGACACCTGCTATCTATCTGGAAATGATCGATGGACTCCAGAAAGTAGTGATGTTGACGAGACTCGGGATTCCCATAATTAATGATATCTATATGTATAAACATGCTCTTTTTGGTTTTTCCGATTTATTTTCTTTCTTCTTTTCATAAGGGTTTTAGCCGAATATCTCTGTGATATCATGTTCATCATCATCATCATCAAGCATAAAAAAAAAACTGAGAATTATGAAGCTCAGATCACCTATGGGATAAGAACATTTGGGATTCCGACAATGTGATTAGACTTAATTTTCTTTAACAAATTAAAGGGGAGATCATCATCTTTGTTCATCATATGAACTGTTTTCATATGGTATCCTTTTTTTTTTTTTTGGTGAATCTGGTGGTACTATTTTTATTCTTGGTGAATCAAATATTCATTTGATCCTTTTTGTCATTGCTTCAGTTCATTTGATATGTTGTTTCTTTTGCTGCTAGATTTCTCTTCTTCTTAATCAGTTTTTATATTTTTTTCTTCCAGAAGAAATAGATCCTCGTATGTACTCTCTACTAACATGAGACACAGTCTAAGCACATGTTAGCTTTTTAACCATTATTTTTTTCATTCACTAGTGAATGAACGCGTGCAAACACGAGTGAGTGACCAATGGGTACTAAAATACAAATAAAAACCTAAAACAAAAAATTAACTAAAGAACCATAAAGAGAAATGGAAGAGTGTTTAACTATGGTTACAAGAGGGAGATATAGTTGTTTCTTATGCAATCAAGGAGACAGAGATGTGAGTGAAAAAAAATAAAAAAAAAAGGGGATAAAAGAGATATGAGATGAGAAATATGGATGAGAGAGAATATAAGAAAAATAAGGATAGCAGGAGTGCGTACATGTGGTATATTTATAAAATAGAAGAAATTCATATGGGTTGTCTATGTTGGAAACCCATTACTTTAGTATATTGATCAGATTCAAAATGCTTAGATGTGGGTGAATAAATGCAGGATCCCATCTTGAAGAGGAATGGAAGCTGCTGCTCATACATATGAGATCTCGCTGCTCTTTAATACTTGGGACCCGATGCCATTTTGAATTTTCAGGTATTTACAGAAGAATTCTCTAAACATAATTTTTCAATCTATAGATTCTATTTTTTTATTTTTTTTGATATTCTTTTGTACCAATCATAATGGTTTTATTTTTTATTTTTTGGGTACACTCTCATAATGCAGTTTGAAACCTATATATAAAGGAGATTAAAGAAATGTGGAACATCTCAAGGATGAATAGCTATCAACGCCAAGGCGAAAGAGCTCAGGAATTTCTAGGGGAACTTCTAAATATTGTGGGGTGGCTTGGAAATATCATTAACTACTAATTTATATTTAAAAAACTTTGTTGTTACCGGAATTTGGGTTCCAGCGACTGATATCTGACACACATTGCCGGGTTATGACAGCCATCGATCATCCTAATGCACGGTGTTGGCATTTACTTATGGTGTTATTGGTGGGAACAAATACATCTTTCTAGCGACTTTTGGTATGATTTCTCTTGCATTCAGATCCTCTTTACTAAGTTAAAATACATTAAGGTGCAACTATTCTCAAAATGTCGGCACATATACCAAAAAAATAAAACTCAATCAAAATTGAGTGAGCGTTTTCTATTTTTGACTGTGTCATGCTTCTCATTTGGTTCAGACATATTTAATATTTAAATTTATAAATATATTAACTTAAATCTTTATATGTGAAAAAAAATATCTAGATATAAATATAGAGAGCAAATGTTATAGACACAGTCTAGGTTGTATAGAGTCTTGAACGAAAGAAAAAAAAAAGTCTATGTTGTATAAGGTTAAAACCATAAAAACAGTTTTCCAAAAAAAAAATCATGTGCCAGCCAGGAGAGTATAATATTTTCTCTCATATAGATATTATTACATAGACATATATGACCCTTAACGAACTGACCTTTAGCAAACTTAATACAACTCACCCCATCTCACTTAGCGTAATGACCTCATTTTGGAGAGATGGGATTTGGTAGGACTCCTAAATTAGTCTAAGGTAGGACTGACATTAGGGGCCAACACATCAGTGCAGAAAAAGTGATTTACACATTTTGGGAATGCTTTTCACTTTTTGATGCTGATGTGTTCGTCCCTAATGTCAGTCCTACCTTAGGTTAACTTGGAGCCATATTCTCTGTGATGCCTCGAGGTGAGCCGAGACACAAAGGGGGTAGAGCCCATACACTTTTTGCAGAGCCCCACCCCCCTTTGCGTCTTGGCTCACTACAAGGCATCGCAGACAGAAGGAGTCCAGTTAACCTAAGGTAGTCTTACAAAATCCTTGGGCCATTTTGGAAGGTCATGTTGGGTTGGTTATGACCTGAGCTATTTTTGACAAGTAGGGGAAGATGGGTTTTGAACCCAGGTCTGTGGTATGACACCCACAGACTCTACCAACTTAGCAAGATCACTTCACTGACAGCCATATATCAATATCAAGGCCATACAAACTGGTCTGATAGACACCCCCCCCTGATGGGACACTCAGGAGGGGGAATCAAAAACCTCCAGAAAGTGAATGGATTCCGCCCGCAAGTGTCCCATCAGGGGGTGTGGTGGCGCATACGATTTCATCCCATACAAACTTTGGGGGCTATAGATCTGAATTGGATTCCAATCCGTACGCCCCATCAGGTGAGCCCTCACATTTAATCAAAAACCACGTGTGTTGGAAGAATTAAGAATTAACTACTAAAATACCCTTTATACCTCCAAAAGCCAAACCGGAGAATATCTCTGCAATCCCTACATCCTTGCACCATCTAACAAAATTTAGCAATGTTCCACTCTTTTACTATTTAGGCCGGGTACAAGAGTCCAGATCCTCTCCTGTCCGTTTAAAGTCTTGTTAACATCTTGGCTATTTTGGAAAGTGACACATGGCAAAAATTTAAACACAAAGTGGGTCATTTCTGTGTTTTAATTTTTTTTTTGCCACATGTCGTGCATCGGTAGGATCCTGAGTGGGTCCGACAAGATTCGGGCTTTACTTTCTTTCTTTCAGTTGCGCTGCCAAATCTCACGCATCTGCTCATAATAATAATAATAATAATAAAACATATTGAGAGATGAAAACACATAGGCTTTGTTCATAACTTCAAACTACAAATAACTAAATTGTTTTGTTGCAACAGGTCTTGTTCCTTGGGCTACATTAGAGAGCAGTTTTTTCTTGTAGATAGCCTGAAAGAACCAGCTGAGGCATATGACTATCACAGCCAAAAACTAAAGTGGTTCGAAAGCAGTGACCGATTTCGATATTAGCCTTTAAAAAGAAAGAATCTGCACAAGCTTAGCAATTACTAGAGCTTGGATCTCACTAGTAGACTTTGTTCAATCTCCAATTCTCAACAAGGAACACCTAAACTAGTACTACTGTTCCGACTGTAACAGATACAAGCAGTTCTTCCATCAATACGCCAAGTTGATCAGCTCCCCTACATGGATAACGAATTCATGAACCTGTCGCTTAGCCCCTGCATGTCCTACTTCACTAAATCACACCCCCCCCCCCCCCTCTTGTCAGTTCGAATGACCGGATTTGCCTTAGTATGACAGGCGGGTTGAAGGAGAAAGGAATTAGCATGGACACCCTCTGAGAATTCTGTAATTTATTGGGAGACAAAAAATGGTGTGACCAATGTGTAACGTGCACTACATACTGACACGTAGTTTATGATTTAAATCTGTGCTTCTAGGCACTTATTTTATTTATATATATAAAAACAGTTATGATCAGGAAACAAATGTTTGGTGATGAAAAAGTGTGTGAGTATATGAGCAAGTATAAGCATACACATGGTGTGTAGGGGTTAAAAATGTCCAAAAAAGCGTTTGGTTAAAAAAGTAGGTGTTCAAAAAGAGACCAAATTCAAAAGGAAATAAGTGTTCTGTGATGAAAAATTGTATGAGGGTCTCTGAGATGAAAAGAGACTGACACGTGGTTTTGGGGGTTAGAAGTGTCAAAGAAAGTGCTCAGTTGAGGAAGAAGGTGTCCAAAAGAGACCAAATTCAATTTGGAGAATGACTGTATGTTATAAATAAACCCGTGGACGTGCCACAAATTGACACATGATATTTAATTGAATTTGGTCTTTTTTTGGACACCTAACTTTTCAACTGAGTACTTTTTAGAGGTGCAAATGGACCTTGAGATAGGGAGAGAGAAAGAGAGATTATATCTACAATCAAAACATATGTTTTGACTTTTATTAATTAATATTTATTTGGACGGTAGTGACCTTTGAAAAAAGTCAATTTTCTTGTGGTGACATATGGCTTGTTGGGATTAAAAACATCAAAGAAAAAAATGTTCATGTCAAAAGGTAGAGGCCCAAAAAAGGTAAAAAATTCATAAGCACATCATGTGTTAGTCTGACATGGTTAGAAAGCGTCACAAACAATCATCTCCATCTACATAAAATTTTATAGTGTTGATTATTCTTTATATAGCCTGTTGATACTTGTAGAGAGAGACTATATCTACACTAGTAAATGAACTGGTGCAAACACGGGGAGTTCACATCATCTCCAGTCTGAATGGACAAGTACCACTCCAGTCTCTGTTCACGATGTGACACGATGTCTGACAGAGGGTATATTAATAAATACACAGGTACTTATTTATTATATATTTACTGTAATAC
>JAOXJP010079260.1:0-15033 GCA_025762735.1 Platanus orientalis
CCCCCCCCCAAAAAAAAAAAAAAAAAAAAAAAACAGAAAACGAAAGACAGTGAAAATCACTTGTCGGCACTGATGTGCCCGCCCCTTGTCAAGGGGCGGAGAGCAGCATTAGTTAGGAGGAGCGGATACAATCCATCCTCAGGCTGGATTGTTAAAAATCTTGAGGGCCAAGACAGAGGTCTTCTAGCTGTATAGAAAAATGTTTGTCCTAAGTTGGAAGGTTCAGACGATATGGGCACAGAGAAGCTGGAGACTGATGCTCTAGATGAATTTATCTTAATCTTCATGAGGCAAATTTTATTTCTGCAACTCCAAAATGAGTTACTACAATTTGTTCTAATTCAGAGTTTTGTTTATTTTCATATTTCTTTTCTTCTTCAACTATCGAGATTTCCAGGAGTTGAACTTCATTCCAATTTTGGCACACAATTGAAAGGACCCTTCAGGTAAATCTTTTGGCACACATCAAGACTAATAACAAAATAAGCCCATCAAGTATGCGTCTAACTCAAACTGTAAACCACATTGAACCATCTACTTTATATATGGCTATACCTATAAATATGAGCAAGAATATGGCAAATGATCCTTAATGATCTGTGAACTTAGTGGATCATTAAAATAATATAAATAAAATTGAAACACTGAAAGCCATGTCAAAATATAGCACTACACAGTGGCTGGGCCAGCTCAAGCCAAAGAATGCCCAGCCCTAAAATCAGCCATGTCAACACAAGGTTTTAATTGGCTGGGCTGGGCCTCAGCTATCTTGGGATGGGTTCAAACCGACCTTGGCCCAGCCTTAGCTCATCCCTCCAATATGCATCCAGGCCTAGCTCAAATCACACAACAGGACTGGAACGAAATTATATATGGCACATATGATATATGCTACTGTAAACATAATTGTTACACAAGTCATATTATGTGACATGGATGTTATATTATGCAGTTGTGTAGCATAATTGTAATCAAACTAAAATAAGATCTGGGCCTGTGAAATTCTGGCCAGCCCACCCGAAGCCAAACAATTGAGAACAAGGTGCGCTGGGCTGACCTTGGCCTGGCCGACTTGTACCCTCAAAAGGATATTAATAATTTAATATTCTGTTTGGCAGCCACCTGTAATGTAATCATTTCATTTGAGTTTCTCAAGGCATTTGTTATCACGAAGAGGCGATGGTTTGTAATGAACTCATTCAAATTTACACTGATTTGTTAACTACAATTAGAAATAAAGTCTATCTTAGGCTTTTGTATAAAATGAAATGACTAATGTTATCAAGCACAAATCAGTGCAAATCTGAATGAGTTCATTATAAACCATTCCATTGTGGCTTTAAAGCCTTGGAAAACTCAAATGAAATGATTACATTACAGTTGGCTGCAAACGCAGCCTAACTTAATTCGGGTCTCCATGCAAAAATGAAAATTCATATCAAGCAAATTTGACATCCATTGTTTCCCTCAGGATCAGTGCTTGAGAAAATAAATGCCAACACATGGTGGGCTTGACCTTATGATTTTACAGGTGAGAGGTTTAACCATTTCACACTCATTGTACAGCGTGAAATAGATAAACCACCAAGTTCTCTTTCTAAATATTAATGTACTCAATCGGACCAGTCAGTCAGAACAGTTGACCCAAGAACTGGTCCCTTAGTGGTTCGTTGCAATCCATATATGTTTGAAAACGGGGCTTTAAAAATCTTCTAAGAAATCCCTGTTTTACCGTTTTCAAAAATTTAGTTTTCCATGTTTAGAGGATAGTCCCACATAGTTCGGGGACAAGAAACTTTATCAGCATGTAAGTAATCACACCTGCTTATCTATATCTTGAGAGAACTCTTTCCCATGTGAGGTGGTGCAACGCACATGCACTCGGGCTCGGGCTCAGGTATAAGTGCAGGTGTGGGGGGTTTGGACACTTGAGGCGCACTTTGCACGTGCACATTGACCTGAAATCAGATCATTCACGAATACAAAGACCAAGAAAAAAGAGAATAGGGAGAAAAAAGAAGTCTACCATTAAAAAGAACACCATTTCTCCCTCTTTCTTGCTTTTCTTCTTAGTGTGTTTTCAAAACGCTAAATGCAAATAGAAGCCTTGGATCAGCTGCTCAATTGGGGAGTTTTGCTTGCATCCTAGGATTCAAAACCACCTCAATATCATCGTGTTATTGTAGAACCCCCACTCGAGTTGAAGGTGTTAGCACAACAAGATGTCAATATGTGATGGGAATAGGGTTTTTAAAGAGTTTTTTAGAAGACTAGGTTTATTTAGTTTCTATTTTTATTAAGTCTTTTGGTCTATCGGGTAGTTAGGCGAGAGAATAAAATCTTTTTCTAATTTCGAAATGCTAGAATTTAGAAGTTTCGCTTAAGGGATTAGTTTCTAGTTCTTAGAGGTAGTTTCTAAATTACCAAATCTTTGTAACTTATTTAAACTCCACATCTCTAACTAATTGAATAGAGCAATTGAAAAATAGAGTTGTTTAGCACTTGTCATCTTCTCTTGGGTTGAGGCTAGGCCTCCCTATCTTTCTTCTAGTCTACTTATTCCTGTTGTGATGGATTTTTTTTAGACCAGGTTTGAGTTTCTTATGTTTCATTCACTTAATCTCTTTGGAGTTTTCTGATTTTTTATGGGGTTAGTTTTTTTCTTTTTTTGTGTGTGGATAATTTTGTGGGCTTATTGTTCCTTTATTGATCTCTCTTCTTACAAGATTTCAAGTTCATCTGATATCTCTTGACCCGTTCTCTAAGTTACTCAATTTTATCCAGAGTTCTTAGGCCTGAGCTCATCTGCCTTAACCTGAGAAGCCTACATGTTTGGGGTTTACTTTCAACCTTACTTGACTCCACTTTGATTAACTTTGGGCCCTTAATCCGTAGGAACTTATTGGTCCTTAGACCATTCTGCATCAAGTAGTCTCAAAACCGAGACCCATTGTAATCACTATGGCCTTATCATTTTAATCCAGAGACAATCTTAAGTGAGACCCTGCTTTCTTACCCATATATGCACACACATGGTAATGGTATACTTTGTTTTTTTAAATAAGTATACTATGGTAACAGTACACATATGTTCAGTATAATGATATTAGGATCTCCTATAGTAAACAATGAAATACCAATATTAGGATTTCCTACAACAAAAAATGATCACATTAAACCATGTCCTGATCTAATATACTAGCAGCTTAGGCACCAAAACATTAGCCATTGGACCAATGGCCATCAACTGTGTTCACCTTCTGTTTCAAGCTAGTATATAATCCTGAACCTTCGCCCTCACAACAAGGTGTCAGAATAGATCCAGCAATTTTTTGTTGTTCCTTTGAGGAAAAACTGTAACAAATTTTTATAAAGTAGCATCCTTCAAAGCACAAAGCTGTGTGTTTTTCACTCCCTATGGCTTCACAACTAAAATCCAAAATAGATTTCCCACCATCGAAGCAACCGTCCCAAAATTGAATACATGAATTTTGTTTCAGGTACCCAGATTGTTTGTATATGTCATCCAATCCTCTACAAATATCAAATGAACTAATAAATCATCTTCCAATGATCTATACATGATCTTAGTATCTGGTTGCCAAATAATATGTTGTCTGTACAAAAAAATTGCACAGGCCATTGCCTAGGAATGTTCATCTTCTCCTTATACGCCAAGTCTCGAATTCCATGAATGTAACTTTATCCAGTTGTTCTGTATGTCGATGCGCATGAAACTTTGCATACACTGGTTTTCTCTAATAAACCAATGGAACCACAAGATTTGTCCTGCCAAGTCTAAGTGCCAATGACCATTCAATCAAGTCCTTTTTGCACAAAGGTTCCTTAATAAAAACTTTATGGTTTCACACACCAGATTCAAACAGTTACCATCATGCAAAAGGGTACAAGACATAATAATAATAAAAAAAAACTTCATGTCTTACACACCAGGTCTAAACAATTACCATCATGCAAAAGATACAGTACACAAAACCGAAACCAAAGTTACTCCCATTGACCTACATGCATGCACTAATCCAAAAAGCCTAACAAAGAGGTAATCATTCCACTAGATTTATAGTATCATCACTGAGAAACTTATTGAAGCCTTATATGGTCTTGCCTAAACTGCATAGAAAATGTTTCTCACCTTCATCATGAAGCCCCAGACCAAACTAGACATCCTCCAGCATGTTAACATTTAGAGAGCAGTTCTCACACCTCAAGGGCAGTACTTTTGCTTAACAATTTTTAGGAAGTCTTTCTGAATAAAATCTCGAGTTGGTGGCGACTCCCAAAAAACATGACATTAACCAGTCACATGTTCAAATCCTACCACTCCCCTTTTAAACCATCATTTCCCAAGAACCAATGGGACTATAGATGCCATAGTCGGCGAAGTTGGGGCAGGAGCCGAGACACATGCGGGCAGAGATGGGGCAGAGGTGTGAGCCTCCCGACCCTGGTCTCCCCGCAATTCCCACACCCACCTTCCCAGTCAAACCCTACACAAGTCTGGCTTTATGCATCTTTTTTTATTTATTTATTAATAATAACGATATATTAAGCAAGAAAAAAAGAGAGGAAAAACAACAATATAACAACTGAGAAGGTCGAGTGCATGGAAATAGCAAAAAAATACAAGATATAGATATACAGGAGAACAAGTCCCTTGTAAGATCGTTGATGGAGAGGCCTTCAAATTCTTTTGTTATCAAGATCCATGATGCAACCTCAAATGTGATGGAATCAATGATTTGTGAAGATCTTGAAGAACCATCAAATATCCTTCTGTTGTGCTCTTTCCAAATGCCCTAGCAAATACCATGAAGGAGAGCGGACCCAAAATTTCTTACCTCTCAGATTGGAGAATGGAACATGCAATTGTCGGATAAGGTCAAGAAAATCATGTAGCATGATCTAACAAAGATGCAAAGAAGATAGGAAATGCTCCCAAATATGCCAAGGAGCAATGAAGCATAATGTGATTACCAGATTCCCCATCCTCCATACAGTGAACACAAATATGCAGAGATAAGATCATGTAAGGGTGCTTCTTTTGGAGATGACCCATGGTATTCATCTTGCAAAAAAAAGCAATCCAAATAAAAGCTTGAACTTGGGGGAGAGAGGCCATTCCATATAAGTTTGACAGGAGTCACAGGATAAGGGAGGGAGGTCAAGGTGGACGGAGAAGAAAGGATTTGGAAGAAAGATTTAAAGGTGAAAAGATCAGAGGAATCAAGGGTCCACTTATAGCAATCTAGAGTTGAGGGGGGGAGACAGACATATTTTAGAATGTCATAAAGAGAGGAGGTGAGGCACATTGTTGAGTCCAGTGGATCTCTTGAAAATAATAAATTCCAAGAGAAGCCATTAGATGAGTTTGAAAGAATCTTAGAAATGGAGGCATTCTTATGTGAAGCAATGCAAAAGAGCCTAGGATAGAAGAAAGGGAGGATTCACCTATCAAGTTATCTTTCCAAAACGGAACTCGAGATCCATTACCAACAACAAGAGATAGATGAGGGTATAGCAAATGATGGGTAGAAATAATGCGTTTCCAAATAATTGAAGCACTTGGATTAAGTTATGGATTTGTATCCCAACCATTCCAATCTAAACCATACTTGCTAAGAACAAGAGAGTGCCAAAGGCTGCCTTCTTTAGTCGTGAAATGTCAAATCCATTTTCTAAGCAAAGATTTGTTATTGAATATAATATTACCAATTCCCAATCCCCTTACAGACTTTGGCTTGCTGAAAAGATGACATTTTTTGAGAGTGCACTCATCCCATAAAAATATTTTTTTCGGAGTTACTCTAATTTATTTTCCACTTTAACTAGGATGGAGAAGATTGACATGTAGTATACTAGGCGGTTAGAAAGGACAGACTTTATGAGTGTTATTTTGCCTCCCAACAAGATGTATGACTTCTTCTAAGAGGCAAGTCTTTTGTTAACTTTTTCAACCACCGGATCCCAAAAACTCCCAAGTGTTGGTGCCTCCCTAGAGGGAGACCAAGGTAATTTAGAAGCCATTCTTCCACTCTACATCCCATAATGCTAGTCATGGACTGAAGATAAGAATCATTAAGTTGATGCTAGTAATTCCAGATTTTCCCCTACTAACTTTCAAACCCGATATCAACTCAAAAGCTTGGATTATGTATTTCAAGTTCTGGATATCCGAAGAGATGGGATTAGCAAACATAATGGTGTTGTCGGCATATTGAATATTTGAAATGAGAAGATCAAAGGCTACAATCTTAAAACCTTCCATGAGATTTATGTGTATGAGTAAGTAAACATTGAGCTAATCAACCACCAAAGAGAAGAGGAAAGAAGACAGAGGATCTCCCCGTCTAAGACCTCTTGAGGCACAAAAGAAACCTTTTGAGGTTCTATTAATCAAGATAGAGAAGCATGGGAATTTCACACAGCCCATTATCTAGTTAATCCATTTAGCACCAAAGCCTCTCTTGAATAGTACCCATTCTAAGAAATCCTAGTCAACTTTGTCGAAGGCTTTCAAGGCCAAGGGCTCTGGCTTTCTTCCAAGAATCAACACACTCATTTGCCACTAGAATTCCATCAACAACCTGCCTATCTTTAATGAAAGCACATTGGGAATTTGAGATGATTGATGGATGACAGTCCTGAGTTTACAAGATAGAACCTTTGCAATAATTTTGCAAAGACTCCTAACAAAACTTATGGGCCGGTAATTGGATAGAAGAGAGGCACCATTAGATTTTGGAATGAGTGATAAAAGTGTGGGTTGCACCTTTATGGAACGTAACCCCCTCATAGAATTCATTGAATACCTCTAATCGCTCAACTTTAATTGACTCCTAACAAGTTTAGTAGAAGGACATAGAAAATCCATCCAGCCCTAGAGATTTATCTACATCCATGATGAAAACATTCGACTTAATTTCTTCCTCTATGAAGGGCCCCTCAATAAAGGCAGCCAAATCAAGCGGTAAACATATTTTAAATAAATTTTCAATTCTGGGGTGATGTACAACTTCCTTAGAAAACAACCCTTCATAGTATTGCGAAGTCACGGAGGCAATTTGTTCAAATTCTGTGACGTCATCCTATCAATCAGAAGTTTGGTGATAAAATTCTTACGCTTCCTCCCACTGGCTACTCTATGAAAGAATTGTGAGTTACCATCCCCATCTTTAATCCACTTGTATTTAACCCTTTTTTTTTTTTTAAAGAGATAATGAGGCAATTTATTGAAAGCAAACAAACAACAAAATACAAAGAGAGAGAATCATTGCGTAAGTGATATCAAAATAAAGAAAAGGCAAAGGAAATCTGAAAGATAAACCAAAACAAAACAAAATTACAAAAGATGACACCACATGGTATTCCATTGATGCTACTCAAAATTAGCCCAAGCCGACACCCATTCAAACAAGGATTTGAAGATCAAAGATAGCACCTCCTCGAGACTCTACCACTTCTCCTTAAGAATCTTACTATTTCTTTCCTTCCACAAACCCCAACAAATGGCCCCCGGTAAAGTATGCCAAATAGACAAGGGAAAGTTCTCAAGATCACACATCCCCCAACCTAGGATGAACTCCTTAAAGAGCCTTGGAAAAACCCAAGGAATATGGAGATGAGAAAGGAAGAAGCTCCACACTCTTTTTGCCATAAAACAGTGAATGAGTAGATGATTTACTGATTTTGACTCTTCCATGCATAATATGCATCTATTAGCCAAATTCCAACATCTACTCTGAAGATGATTTAGAGTTAAAATTTTATCCAGGAAACTATTCCAAATGAAGAAAACCACCCTAGAGGGAATATCCGGGTTGCAGATGCCTTTATGAGGGATCGTAAGTTGTGGACTGTTAGATAATTCCAAATAGTATGACTTTGGGGTAAAACAACCCTTATGATCAAGCCTCTAAACCCACCTATCTTGCCTATCTAGAGAAGGATTGCAATTGCCCAATTTTTGTAATAATCTGATCATTTCACCCATCTTCCAATATACCTCTTCATACCTGAGAATGGATTTCAATTCAAACATGAGAGACAATCTTGCGGCCAAAGAGTCTTTAGGGTGATGCATATTATTAGAATATTGCTTATCAAGTCTCGAGATCTCTTGAAGGACTCTATCTTTGTTGGTTGCAAGCTTCCCAAAAGTGTTACTATTCCAAGCAATGAGTCTCTGCTTTATGAACTAAAGCTTTTGGCGGAACATGAATCCCTTTCTGCCAGATGTCCTACATTCTTTCCACCAAGCATCTATTAGCTTTAAAGTCAAGAGGAAGCATCCACATGTTTTCAAACCGAAATGCTAATTGTCTAAAATGAGTCTTGATAAAGACTCTTGAAAAAGTGAGGAAATTTATCTTCCCAGACAGGGAAAATTAAGAACCTATCCAGCTGGCATAGAATGGGGTTCGGCTGTCCATTAGACCATGTGAATTGACTATTGAATAGTGGAGGATCTCTTTAATCTAACTAAGCTATGAAGGAAGAGAATTCATGCATTGCTCTTGTAGTGCAGCCGCCCGAACTCTTTTCAGAAGGAAATCTAGCAACATTGAAATCACCCCCAATGACACAAGGACCACTCCAACTAGCGCGAATCAATGGAAGTTCATCCCAAAAAACTTGACGATTTAAAGCAGAAGAGGGGCCATATACACCAATCAATAGCCAATCAAAACTAGAGTCCCGAATTGAGAAGAAGACAGAAAGCATATATGATCCAGAAAACACATCAAACTTAGCAACACATCAGTACTGCCCTCAAGAATTGCCTGGTCTTGAATTCTCATACATAACCACACTGTTTGATTCCCTTCAGAAAAGAAATTAGACTCCAAAGGTGCTTATCTGTCTAGGTTCTAATTCTCCTGTCGTGGTGACTATGAAGAACAACCTTTATTCCTGCCTTTTATTCCTGCCTTGAGAACAAGGCAGAATCATCCTCTGCAACCACTGTCTTGTAGTCAAACCAGACAGTTCCCTGGAATAACATTTACCTTTATTCCTAAGATCTACCAATTGGAATTGATAGTAATCCTAAGTGAGGATCTTAGCTCAAACATTACTTGGTGATCAATATCACCATTCTAAATAGCAGCACGTTGGACAACAACATTATCCTTCATGATTGTATAGAAAAGCTGGTCCTCCACAAAATTTGTGCTAAGGTTCTGCTCCCATTAAAGTAACCATTCTTTTAAAGTAATATTCTAAATCTTAACAATCATGGTACCATATAAAGAATCACATATTTAATAAGCTTCAATCTCTGTGTAACCAATTTAGCAGTATCTTACAATCTTGAGACAAAAATACCTCTCATGTCGGTAATAACATCCCCAAATTGCAGGAAACCCTAACACCCTGCCTGACCATATATTGAATGTAGTCTGAAAAGTACATTGTAATCCAAATGGCCTACTCTCACCAGAATAATTGAATCATAGAAAATAGTCATTATCCTATTTTATAGTGTGATTTCTACTCAACCTATATCATGTATCCTGGGTATGGTGTACAAATATGTTTATTATAGTAAAAATAATAAATGGCCCTGGACTATGACCTGACTGATAGAACTTCCGAAAGGCCTTGCCACCTCCATTTGATCCCAAAATCCAAATGACATCTCAGACTTTGCAAAAAAACACATTATCCGGATGGGAAGTTCCATTAGTGACTAAAATATGATACCTCAAAGCTTCTAGAGAATGAAGACATGCCATAACTATCAGATATGCACCACTTAGGACGTCTGAGAGGGTAGAGCATCTAGGCAACATTCTTACTACAGAGACTTCCTAAGCGTGGCAAGAAGGTGACAATTATGGGGTTGACTGGACTACTAGGTGGGTTGATCTTGTGCATCACACTGTATGGCACCCATAAAAAAAGGATATGGGCAGACTGGGCCTAAGTCTGTTCGTTTTCCCCCCTCCTCCCCCAGACAGGTATAGGTGGTCTCTTGCCCCTTCCGGTTCTTTCTCAGTCAAATCTTTCTTTGAAAATCTCTCCCCATCTCCAAACCTCCTCCTCTCACTTCCGGTGTCAAATGTTTGGAAAGGGCTCTCTCCCCCTCGGGTCAAAGCTTTCATATGGATTTCCGTACATGGTAGAATGAACAAAATGGATATGCTCAAAAGGAGGCGCCCATACATGACTTCTCTCCTCACATATGTCCTCTTTGCATGAAGGACAGTGAATCCGGAAACCATATCATAATCCATTGCTCCTTTGCTAGATCAATTAGGTACCATTTCCTCTTTTAGGTGCCATTTCCTCTTTTAGGTGCCTTTGAGTTGGACTATGCCTGGTAGTCTTCTTGATCTCGTCTGCCAATGGAATTGCGCTCCACTCGATGATCCGAGAAGACTTTTTGGTTGGGAATCTTGCATGGTATCTGTTGGGGCATTTGGAAAGAGCGGAATAAAAGGATTTATGAGGACGTGAGGCACCCCCTCCCCCCTTGAAGTGGCTGACTCCATCCTCTTTGATGTGGCCTCTTGGGTGATAGCGTCTAAGATTTTCGAAGGTGTATTTATCAATGAGTTCACAAGGGATTGGCAATCTGGTATTTTCTCCCCTTCCTCTATTGTAACCCTTAGTTAGTTTTGGAGGCCTTTCATTCTTCTTCTTGTACACTCTTCTCTTTGAATAGAGATTGTTATTCATCCAAAAAATACTGGCAGACTATCACTTTATGATGGTTTTTGAGTTTTATCTTAATTAATAGTCTCTTTAGATAGTTTCTTAGTAGTTAAGGTTTGTTTAGGATCAGTCATTGTGTTTCTTTATAAATATAGGTTACATCTATATAACTGAATAGTAAAAGTTATTTTGATGTGTAAACTTCTGTTTTTTTCTCTTTGAGAAAGTCTCTCGGTCATGCATGCTTATTTATGGGTTTCTTGAAATTATTTATTGTTTTTCCTAATTCTTCTTTTGTTTTTCTTTATCTTTTGAATATAATAAATTTGTGATCAACCATAACCGTTATTAAAACCTTTTTCACTGTATCCTATCAAGCCTAATTCTTTCTTTACAAAAGATTTCCTAAAAACTGATCTCTCAAAACCTTGTAGTAAGAATGCCCACCGAATCTTAATTACTTCTGTCAAGCACAGCCCTATTCCAGTGAGCCCCTAACCTGTCAATTCAAATCCATGCAGATTTGCTCTACACACACACACACAGAACTTCAAGAATATGACAAAAACAAACTCTTTCTTTATTTCTTAACAACCTTATAGTGAAGATGAAAAACAGAGTTTCAAATATTCCAGATCTGAAAACCATTTGGATTGTGAGAACCCAAAATGATGGTTTACTGCAGTGTATTTTGCAACATGCAAGCCAAAGAATCCAAGATAAGTCCATGCAAAGCCAACAAAGTTATTTATATTGACATAATGCACTGCGAGATCATCGTAAGTTTTCAAATTAACTCAGGATGGTTAATTTCATGTGTATATGGACATATAAAAATGTGATGCATTTATCAACTGCTACTTTATCAGGCCAACATCAAGTTTCAACAATGGGTTTGGGGCTAGATGGAATTTGTGAGACCTTTTGGACCGATGTTGGAAGAATGTTCTTCCAACAATAGACTATGCAACTGCCCTGACAGCTATCTTTGAGCCATTATGAGAGATCTTAAGAAAAGTTGAGATTCTCCCTTTCCATTTATTTGACAACATAGTCTCTGCTCCAATAATGGAGAAGAAAACAAACTAAACCAATATGTATTCCACAGCAGATCCAAGAGGCGAAACATTTCATTTATGTATTTTTTTTCCCACCAGATGCGGCACTTGAAATTTGGTTTTTTTTTTTTATGTAACCAAAGTCTACAATCTTATTTAGATGGAAGTTAAACACTTCAAACTGACTCATTGTAGGCTTATATTCTATGGGTACATTTGACAAGTCTCAACCTCAAGTTTTTAAACAGATATAGTCCTCATTGGACCAATAACAACTGCCATAAATAACTCCAGGAACTGCGGTCATGCCCAACCTGCTTGTTAGTCTGGGAAAAATCGATGATGTACTCTATGAATTAGTTTAGACATTAGCACTAGTTTCTATACCATAGATGATGGGAAGGTGTCTATGACAATGACTACATTACATTGGTCCCCTCTACACATGACACTTTGATTGCTCCTTCTAATTGAGTACTGCAGGGGCTCATCAGTGAAAAATGACATCAGCAAACAATGTGTTTTCATTTTTTAAACTAATAAAAAAATACTAGTATATTTTATTTTATTTTTAAGAAGGGAACTGGCAAAGCTAATAACCCAATCATCTGGCAAACCAGTGGGGTCTGACCATTAAAGACGTTGGTTAGACTCCAACTCTATGGCAGGATATAAACCAAAAACCCAAACCATCCAGAGTCATGGGTCAATTGACCAAGATTCAGACTAGTAAGGGACTAAGAGAATCCAGACTCATACAAGTGCTCAGTCCATGGGCTTTAATATGGCCAATGACAAAGAGCAGTGGTTAGCATTCATTAAGGTGAACATTTTTTATCCAAGGCCGGGAGGCACTTGTCCTTTAACATTGTTTTTTTTTTCTTTTTGTATTTTTTTCATGGAACAAAAAGCTACAGCAAAATTTACCACAAGTTATCACCCACTCAAGGAAATATAAGGAAAAATTACAAATGTGAAAAGTACTATTCATGAGATGATTAATGGTTGATTTACAACTTGCATTCATAACAAATCATGTTCCATCGCCAAAGAAAAGGTGACCCAGTGGATCACAGACACTCATTCTCTCTTATTATATGGGATCGTGGTTTAAAAAAGCAGAATTGGAGCTGGAATGGCCATGACCAATTATGATCCAATTCACTCAAGAATCAGTCAATGCTTACAAAATAAAAATTACAAAAACTATAAACAAGACCAATTCGACCAATCCGATTAAGAATCAGATCAATGTGACTCATGGCCAATTCTGCCGATTTTTGAAACCACGTATTATGGAATGGCCAGAGGTGGAAAATAGAAAAATCTCAATTACTTATGTAGATTCAAAGAGGTGTTGTTCTCTGTGTGCGTGCGTGTGTGTGTGTGTATGTGTGTGCGCATGTGAGTGTGCATGTGTACCACATAAAATTTTTCTTTCATATTAAATAAAGTATGTCAGATCATGAGAACAAATTGTCTACAGTAAGTTAATGTACTCTTAAAAGGAAACTACCCTCAAGGAATAACATGTCATCAAGTGGGCTCACTTTTTAAGTTTACAACATGACACGTTTATGCAAACTCTCAGCCAAGTTGAAATTTTAAATTTTTTGTTTACATGTTTTATTTTGAAAGAGTTTCATGTTAATGAATTTTTAACTTATTGTAGAGGATTTTCTCTCATCAATTATGCACTTTAGAAGCCCCACCCACTTTATCCACCCCATTTTAATTTGATATATAAATTCTACTTTTATTTCATTCCTTAGCAATGATTGAATCAAGATAGTGAAAATGGCCATTTGAAGATTGTGATTATTGTCATAAAGTATTTGGATGTATTGGATGCATGCATGGTGTCATATTGAATATTTGGCGACTGCATTAATGCAGTCCTATTTGATTGAAGTCCAATAATTTGGATCTTTAAGACTTGATTTCCATGAAGGATACTAGAAGTTTGCTAGGGAATGATAGAATGCATTTTGACATTCAATAACTACATGATGCAGTACAAGGCCAGAAAGAAGCCTAAGTTGAAATGAAATACATAAACCATACCCTTCTTCAGTCAACTAATCATTCAATGCTTAGAAACCTGGGCAATAGCCAAAGATAGAGGAGCTCAAGCTTCAAGAATCACCACTCTCGAGTAAATAGCCTCAACAAAGTTCACAAGCTCAGACTCATACAAGTGCTCAGTCCATGGGCTTTAATATGGCCAATGACTGTTGCAGCTCCAGAACAATGCCCAAACTTGCCATTGCATTGTTACCCAATACACATGAATGCAAACACAATTTATTACTATGAAAACCGAAGTACAACACAGCTTCTGAAGCTTTCTAATACAATAAGATTTATTATAGAGGCTGATTGTTTATTTTGAACTTGCCATGAAATTATAAAAAAAAAACTGCCAAATAGAAAGCCATTTTATTTGGTTTATGATAGTTTTATGCAGTGGTTGTAATGCACTGGAGTGCCTCTTCGCATGTACCATCCAGTCACAATTTAATTAAGATTGTTTCTCATCACCAATGCATGTAAAACAAGAAAAGGTTGACAGACATGGAGAGCTTTCCTTCTATATAGTCTACCTAAAATGGGAAAATCATACTTAAGACACGACTGTTACAACAAAAGTAGACTTTGTTTTTTTAAAAATATTTCATCGTCAGACCTGATGATGTACTCTATGAATTAGTTTAGACATTAGAACTAGTTTCTATGCCATAGATGATGGGAAGGTGTCTATGACAATGACTCCATTACATTGGTCCCCTCTACACATGACACTTTGATTGCTCCTTCTAATCGAGTACTGCAGGGGCTCATCAGTGAAAAAGGACATCAGCAAACAATGTGTTTTCATTTTTTAAACTAATAAAAAAAGACTAGTATATTTAATTTTAATTTTAAGCAGGGGACTGGCAAAGCTAATAACCCAATCATCTGGCAAACCAGTGGGGTCTGACCATTAAAGACGTTGGTTAGACTCCAACTCTATGGCAGGATATAAACCAAAAACCCAAACCATCCAGAGTCATGGGTCAATTGACCAAGATTCAGACTAGTAAGGGACTAAGAGAATCCAGACTCATACAAGTGCTCAGTCCATGGGCTTTAATATGGCCAATGACAAAGAGCAGTGGTTAGCATTCATTAAGGTGAACATTTTTTATCCAAGGCCGGGAGGCACTTGTCCTTTAACATTGTTTTTTTTTTCTTTTTGTATTTTTTTCATGGAACAAAAAGCTACAGCAAAATTTACCACAAGTTATCACCCACTCAA
>JAOXJP010079271.1:0-15033 GCA_025762735.1 Platanus orientalis
TTTGAGTTTTAGTCTGTTGAGATACTTTGAGATATATATATATATATATATATATATATATATATATATATAGTTTTTTAATAATAATAAAACTCATTTAATGGTTCTTTGAAAACGGTTTTACAATAGCATTCAAAGAATTTAAACAAAAAACTTTTCATTTGTTTATCTGTTGTGAAACGATAATGTCATTTATTTGGATTTATTCAACAATTATAAAACTTTAATTAAAGGTTCATTGAACCTAACAAAAAATCGTTGGCATTGTATAACAGATACAACTCATTTACTAAGATTCCATGAACCTAGACGAGGATTTGTTGAATTTAGACAAAACCGTTGATACTCCTACAACAGTTACGGGTGTTAATTAAGCTCATTAAAATAGAACAATTATGCCCATTAAAGTAGAAAAATAATGGGCCTAATTAAGCCCATTGAATTGTGACCTCATTTAGAAAAAGGTTGAAAGAAAAGCGAAGAAGCTCTATCAAAATAGCATCAGGCGTGCAAAAGGCTTTGGAAGAAAGCGACGCAAAGAAGACATTCTTCTTTGTCTACTTCACTAAACATTGAAGAGTACCCTTCATTAAGAAGGCTCTATCTGGTTCTCTGTTTAGACTAAACATTGAATGATACCCTTTATTACGAAGGTTCTATCTAGTTCTTTGTTTAAGTAACTAGATAAATCTTGCAAGCAGACCTTGACCTTGAGACCTGAGCATTTAGGCAAAAAGATTCTTCTCCACTAGATCGCGTAAATCCGCAGGAGAAAAGACCTTTTTTGAGTTTGGTTGAATCCCGGCGTTAGTGCAGTCAAGTTCCTTGCACAATTGGTTGGAGGCCACAAATATCGTAAAAAAAAAATTTTCATGCCTCCATGTCTCTGAATAAGGTAACAATGAACTACGATAAGCTTAATCCCTTCAATGGGTACATAGGAAACTTGTTTATCGGGTTCAGCCATAGTGTATTTCCAAAAGGAATGACATCATATTATTTTTGTATCTTTATTGGAGTCGGCAAATTCCAATTATAGACTTGGAATTAATATTCCAATGATTTATTAAACATTGTAACCTAAGTTCCAATAGAATTTTGTTAATGAGGAAAAGAAAGCAAAAGGCTCTAAGGGATGTACTAATACAAGGAAAGAGCACAAGAACACCAGCAAGAGTTACATCAGTAAAAATCTACCCCCATGCAAAGAAATCCTCATCACCCCACTCTTCCTAAGGAGATCTACCACCTCATTTGCTGACCTCAACTTCCACCAAAATGAGATATTCATCCCAAAGGCCAAGGCTCTAGCCTCTCTAAAGCCGTTAGACTGAGTCCAAGGGTCTGAGAGTGAGGAAACCACCCAATAACTAGCCGTAAATCTCCCTCCACAACCAAGCTGCCAATCCTTAGGGGATAAAGAAGCTAAACCCTTGCAGAAAAGAACTAATTTCCTACAACAGAGTCCACATTACCAGCAGGGTCAGAACAGGCATAACTAATATCGCCTTCCCAGCGTCTAAACACTCCTAAGCCACAGGAGCCAAGGTTCCAGTTCGTATCAATAAACCAGAACCCTACTTCCATGTACAGAGAAACAGTCCTGTGTTTAAACGAACATAATAATTCGATTGATCCAAAAAAAAAAAAAAGAAGGCAAAAGTATGATTGCAAGTAGGACAGAGCCCTCAATGTGATCTCATTGTGGAAATACATCAAACACTATGTAGGTTTAATAAGAAAACTCCTCAGTGATAGCCCAAACGAAGATTTTAACAATGTCAAAAGTGATCTTCCCAAAAATTCAAGTAATTGGTTGGAGCCATACCACACACTTTGAATTGCCCTTCTGAATTCAATTTTGTAATACCCAAATTCGCATCTTTTTTAAAACAAAAACAAGAGAACTTGGAGAAGAAACCATTCACCTGCTGAGTGATGGTACTTCCACCTCCGCCAGCAGAGAACGATAAAACAGCGCGAGCGATCCCCACATGATCGATTCCACAGTGCCGAAAGAAGCGACGATCTTCGGAAGCCACAACGGCCTGCCACAAATGCGAAGGATAATTGCTAGCCCTGGCGTCTGCCTCCTCGGAGAAAGCGATGAGACGACGCCACCGCTGAGGAAAATCGGGTGGAAGGACAGCAAAGAGGAGACGAATGCAGAGAAGGATCACAATAAATACAAAGAGTAACAATGGCTCGAGGTTTAATTGTTTTTTTAACGGTTTCCGGGGAGAATTCCATGGATTGAATGAGTGAACTCGTCTCGCTACTGGGTTTCGACCCGCGAGAGGTCCTGATGGGAGGAAAGGAAATGGAAGGTTGGCTAATCGAAACAAGTCGCTGGCGGAGTGGTTTGGGCAGTAGTTGGTTCTGTTGTGAAGACTGAGCTTTTCATTGAGGAGCAGACGATGGACCGTAAATAGGGCCATAGACGATCCAGAGACGATATTTGGTCATGTGGTTTTGGCTTTTGCCTGGTTGCTTCCCTCCTTTTTTTTTAAGTTGGCAGAATTTTGAACACAGAATTGACCGGACGGTCGAACCCGATTTGATTTGAACGGACACCTCTTTGGTTCTTTGCAGAGTTTTGAGAACCGGAACGGCCGTCAAAGCGTTATTTTGGTTTATTTTGCATTAAGGTACACGGTTCAGGCCTAACCGGGTTATGGCCATCAAACTGTTAAGCTGCACGGCTCAGGTCCAACCAGGTTTGATCATCGGTTTACATGATCTAGCCACGGTTCACTTCAAACATAAGTAAAACATAATAAAATAACACCAAAAAATAAATAAATAAAACAATTCATAATGCATTAGAGGCTATGACCTGGTTTTTATGTTTTAAACATACCAAAAAAATAAAAACAATCCATAGAAAGTAGGACTTGAATTTGAAAAGATACTGTTTTTTTTTTCTTCTTCTTCTTTTTAATTTGCTAAAAAAAAAAGGGTTCATGTTATTAGACAGGTTCATATAAAACTGACTAGTTTTGATCGGTTTTGGCGGTTATATGCGGATTTTGGCAGATTACAGTTTTAAGCTTCTGATATGACCCTAAACAGGGCAAATGGCAGAACAGGATTCGTGTAGCTAACCCCCAAATGGTTGAGATGAAGTTGTTTGTTGTTGTTTGTTGTTGTTGTTGTACAGTTTTAAGCTTCTATAGAACCGTTTAGGGTGTCACTTCCAGTCAAACTAGGTCCAACCGCTTAGTCCAGTATGAATTTAAATACTATACTCAAAACCAAATTATACCAAAGAAATGCATCCAACCAGTCAGTTTTTGCAAACCCTTCACCCGGTATTATATAAATCAGTCACAAAAAAAAAAAATTTAAACCATGTTTTCAACATAGTTTTTGAAAACCCTAAATATATTAAGCCATCATAAAGCCTCTAACCTACTTATCTTCTTTGGTTTTCTTCTTCTCAAACAACCTAAATGTTAGAAAACCCTACTCTTACATCCAAATTTCAAAACAAGAAGAAGATGAAGAGGAGGGATATAGGAGTTGATAGAGTCTCAATAGTCAACCATCTTTACACACAATTATAAACTAGAATGAATACTAAACGTTGCCATTATTTCATATTTCTTTGTGACTTTTTAAAACTATTTGGGTATATTTATTTTTCAATTATGTTTAATGAAGCAAGGTTCATCGACTCGAATTTCTAACTTAACTCGAATAGCTCAGGAGTCAACTTGACTTGGGAGTCATTAGAGTCAACTTAGGAAGTCATGAAACTTTTTATTTTTTATTTATTTTAAAATATAATAAATATACAAAATATTTTTAAAAAAATCATTTAATATTTTGGTTCAAGTATTGTCCATTTTCTTGATAAATATAAATATTGTATACTAACATAACTTCAAAATCAAAAATAAATTGTACAAACTACTAATAGTTTAATACCGTATCAAGGTAGACATATGTCATGAACTTAGTTTCTCTCAATACCTAAGATTGTGCGGCACTTGTGTTATTCCCGCTTATATTGTTGGCTAGTCTCAACTTATGATTTTCTTGAGTATATATTGAAGTGACATTCTTAGTGTTATACTTCAGTATAAGCGATTGTTACTCTTGATTATAGACGAGTCAACCTAGCCTAACATCTATTTTTAGTTACTATGCTAAAAGAGAGCACAAGTATAACACTAAAAATATCACTTCACTATATATTCAAAAGCATCGCAAGTTGAGACTCTTCTTGTTGTTGCACAAATGAGGGGTCCTCCCCTTTATATAAGCAAGTCATATCCCTATGTCCTGTTAAGATCTCTCAATTTGTCATGCATCCAATGGTATAAAATCTTCTAGAATGTTCCACCACCTCCTCTTGTGGATTCTTATAGAATCATCTTTAAAATTTTCTAGAACCCTCATATTTCTAGAATTATCTATAACATACCCTATATGGTTAAGCTGTAGTAGACTTCAATAAACCACAACAGCTAGCATACCACAACTACCACATGTAAACATCTAATTTAATTTTACATAATGTACAAGTGTATTGGGCTAGAGGTCCAAACCTCATCCTTTCATGTGGACCATGACACATAAGTAATTGTAAGCTATAAAAGTTCAACATAAAGTTTTAAAAAACTACTAGCTAGTAGTACTAATATTGAAAAATTTTCAACATAAGCATAAAAAACAAGCCATCTAATCTCTAAGGTCAAAGTTTATATAGTTAGAAGTTTAGGTTTAAAGGCTAATCTTCCTTCAGCTTTAACCTTAATTCTTCCAAGTTTTTTACTCTTTCTTTCTGCTAAGGTTTTGAGTGCCATTGAGAGCTCAATTACTAGAGACTATATAAAGGAAACCTCAAGCCCTCCTCTCTCTCCACTCCTACCAAAAAATAAAATAAAAAATAGACTTTCTTATTGTGTATTAACTTGGTTTTGGGTCATTTTAAAGCTTACAAGACTTGATTGAGTCACATGAATCAGTCTGAGTTAAATGAGTCTACCGAGTTAACAAATCAACTTAGTGAGTTAGAAATAGTTTGGAGTTAACAACATGACTAAACTCCTGAGGCTTAAAAGTGGAATCAACTCAGAGAGTTAACAAACTATGTAATGAAGAACAGTCAACCCCATAGCTTCGAAAATGGGACTGGACCGGACGGTCCTGGGTTGACCAGAAATGGCACTTTAAACGGTTTTATAAAAGTTTAAAACTGTTATATGCCAAAAACTAAATATAACCAGTAAATTTAGTCAAAACTGATGAAAACTATCTAGTTTTTTTTTTACAAATTCGGTTCTAATAAGACCAACCTGTTTTTATTTTTTAGCAAATTAAAAAGAAAAAAATTAACATATATTTCCAAATTCCAATCCCACTTTCCTTGAATTATTTTATTTTTGGTATTTTATTACTTTTTTGGTATGTCTAAAAATTATAAACCCAATCAAAATCCTTTTAATGCATTATGAATTATTATTATTATTTTGGTATTTTATTATATTTTACTTACGTTTGAAGCGAACTGTGGTTAGATCAACGGTTGAACCCGGTTAAACTGAAACCGTTCACCTTACCAGTTCGATGGCCGGTCTGATTCTCAAAACTATGGTTAAACCACGTGACTGATTCAGTTTGACCAAAACTACCCACCTTTCCAGTTCATTGCCTAGTCCAGTTCGCAAAACTGAGGTGAACTACTAACGGGCAATTCTTGCTTAATTTATAGTCCACTTGCAAATGGTAGGGCCCACCACCATATGAGTCCCACTAGGAAGCTCGACACCTATAAATTTGACTAGATTGGATGATCTTAACCATTTTATCTATTGTGATCATTGTAAGCTACAATGTAAACCATGCATATGGGTATGTTGTAAAGTTCTAGAATTTATGAATGATATGTAACTATTGCATTGTGTCAACTAGTGTTGTGAGGAAACCAAAAAGTATTGTTGGTGCAACATAAACAACCTTAAAATTCCATATGATGGGATACGTACCTAAACCATTCATGATCTATGCAATAAAGAATAAAACAGTAGCAAAGAAATCAACAATCACATAAGACGATGATTTTTACGTGGTTTAGTGATGTGTCAATATCCACGATAGAAAATCAAATCTTTCTTCACTATGAAAATACGAAATATGTACAAAAAAGTGTCTTCTGAAACCCAAAATGTTACGATCCTAGTCCTTGGGTCATGGTTCAAGTTCAAACCCAGATCTATGACACTGAATGACACACCCCAAACCCGTATCTCATGGTGGGGAGATCCTGGTTTCAGAGTGTGACACATGTTCCTCTTGTCATTTTCCATATAAATTTAATACTTTTGTTTTTTATCCATTTAAGTCCATTTTTCCATGTACATATTGTAGTAGAATAATTGCTAATAACATGTACAAACCATTTTCAATCATCTAAAGTATCGGATTATTCGTTCATTTTACCATTTATCTTGTCAAGTGTAGCGGAATAGATAATATCAATGATCCAAAACTAAGTGCAGTGGAAATAAATCATGATTAAGTCTCTACTAGCTCCAAAGTAAATATAACTCCATATCCATGTAAAGGCTAACATGAGCTAATAATACAAATCCCAAATAAATGTAACATATCTCAAGTCTAATATCCAATTAAAAACATAAACAAAATGATAGGTCGTCAGGCTTGAACGTCCAATCCAATACCTCACATCATCGCATCTCAAACGACTCCTATAGTGCCATGTTCTCCATATCCTCATCTATAAGGGGGTGTCAATTGGGGTGCTTGATAGACTCAGCAAAATGGTATGCAATTTATATAACACAAAGGATGCCAAAGATAATCACAATAGCAAATGGGATGAACTAATATAGAGTAAGGAATCATAGTGTGTATGCGAGTGCATTAAATATACTGTATATATATTCTTACTATGATTCAAAGCATGCTCATGCTACAAGATAATCATATGAGTGTCCACAAAGAACCTATACCAAACCATGTGCCATATGTTAATCCATGAGGGTCTCCGTCAAATACTGAAACCAAATATAAATAAACCCATATTGGGTATCCGATAAAACAAATATATGAACATAAATAAACCATGAAAGGTTTCCAACAAATCCAAAACATATAATCCATGTAGGGTCTCTGGCAAACAAAACATATAACCCATGTAAGGGTCTCTGACAAAACAAAACATATAACCCATGTAGAGTTTCAGGCAAAACAAAGCATATAACCTATGTAGGGTATTTGACAAAGCATATCACATAACCCATATAAGGTCTCCAAAAAATCCAAAATATGTACAAATTACTCGCAATAAAGACTCTTGCCATGAATGACAAACCCTAATAAGGGTCACCAGGGTCATAAAACTAATGGACATTATGGTTGTCTTCATCTATTAATGTAACCCGATGATTGGGTATTTGATAACAACTTTTTTTTAAAGCCCTGTGACTAGGCATATATATATTGAACAACTAGGGTTATCTTCATCTATTAATGTGACCCAGTGATTGAGTAGTTGAGGACCAATAAGGTCAACCTATAAAGCGGTCTCCAGGCCCAAGAAAGACAACCCACATAAAGGTCTCCAGGCTCAAGAAGGAAAACTCATATAAGAGTCTCTAGGGCTACGGTTAGCCAATCCATATAAGGGCCTTCGAGATCATAAATACCATACATAGTAAATAACTGGGCAACTAGTTTCCCTTTGTTTATTGATGTGACATAATGACAAGGTACCTGAGGGTCGCAAGGACTAACCCACTTAGGCGACTAAGGGCCCAAAAAGGCATGTTCCCATATAGGAGTATCATATCAAATCCTCATGTCTAAATCCGAAATGTCAAAACCATTCTTATATAAAGTAAAGTAACTACTACATAAATATGTCATTCAAAAATATCCATATGTCTCATTTCAAAAAGAGTTCAAAGACTGAAGAGATAAATCACATGTAAGGGGCCAAATACCCAAAATGCAAATGAAGATACTTGACCCAATTCTAAAGACATATATGATGCTCATGAATGTAAAAAAATTTCATACTAAATATTGTAAATGATAAAAATCATATAGCTCAATTGCTTAAAAACTCATGTAGAAGTCCAAATAAGATACCTCATAAAAATACCGATATAAACAATGTTAAAAGCAACATTCTCATGCTACAAAAAACTCCCAATGCATGCAAAGTCTAATATAGTATATCGAAATTCCAAGATTCTAACATGGGAATCAATGGAATTAACAAAAATCAACATTGATTAACATAAAATAAAGGGAATCCACCAATGTGAGTAATAGGCTTATGCAAAGAGTCCAAAGGCATGCGAAAGACATGTTAATCATGGAGAATTAATCATATGAAAATTTCAACAATTAGGTAGGGAGAGAAATTGGAAATTCCAAAGGAAAATCAAAAGGTAAACCAAGGTATACCACATAGGACCTTTTAAACCATCCAAATCATATGAATCAAACTCTAATACCTTTTTAAATAGAGTAGAGGTTGTCAAATTCACTCAACAAAAACATCAACATCATGTAACTATCTCTATATTTCAAGAATTCATAAAAATAGGGTAGTAAAACCTTTTCAATATGTACAAATCAAAGAAACTAGAACCCAACTCAAGAAAAACAACATTCTCATGAAGAATAGATGTAAATCCACCAAAACAAAGCTTATTTTCTACAAATTTAAGATCGTAAGAAAGGAAGGTGTGCATAAATTGCATATCTACTTACCAAATGATTCAAACCTTGCTTCCAAAAAAAAAGCTCCTCTTCCATAACTCCTTATCCTTTGCAATCCCTTCATTCCTCTAAGAATAACCAGCAAATTCCATGATTAAAATCCATATACTAAGGTAAGAAACTGAAAATACATCTTAACCTAGGCTAGGTTTAAGCTTTAGCACTTACCACTCACTTGGAAAAGAAGATCCTCTTTATTCTCCCAAGTTTTCCCAAAGTTCATACTTTCCTCTAAAAATCTCTTCTCTTATGTAATTCTAACCCTAAAAAAAAGCTAAAATAAGGTTTGAGGTTGACTTATGTGAGTTCTCCATGAGAATAGGGCAAAATCAAGTATTAGCTCAAATCCTAAGGTTGATTATGATCAGTCACGAGTGCTTGGGGTCACTCCTTGTGACCGCTCACGTGCACTCGCGAGCGTTCGGGGTCACTCATGCGACTGCTCTCCCTAAGCAAAAATCTTACACCCGAAAGTTCCATTTTTTAAAACTTATGATCGTGACCCCCTGTGAGTGCTTGGGATGCACTCCCGTTAGCGCTCGCGTGGTGATGTGAGCCCTTGGGCTCTCTTAGTCCAGAATTTCCCAACTCTCTTGATTTTTTCTTCTTTTCTTTGGGTATTTGGTTCATACTTGGGCCTTAAGAACCCTAAGGCTAGTCCTTAAGCTCATGTACACTATGAATTTAACAAACAGACGCATGGTGTCGGGTCTAGGCCTCTAAACTTACCAAATTTAGGTACAGGGTGTTACACAAAAACCTACACCATTTCCCCTTGTACACCCTCTCTCTCACACTCTTAAACCCTTAAAGAAAACAAACCCTAAGAACTCCTTTTACAATGTTCCTTTCTATCTCCTTTATATTCTCCTAATTTTATTGGGTTATTCTTTTTTCCTTCGAGTCGTCGTTAACACAACTCCCTTTCCACAAAGGAGTCTTAACTCTACTTTAGTGCCCACCATTGGATCTTATTAAGATCCAACAAACTAAAATAAAGACATACCCGACAATATCTATCTTGGCTTTATCTTCATCCCCTTGAACACTTATTGTTGAAGTTAGCTCCACTTGTATCTTTGTCAAGACACATAACCTATGACATGTGCACCACACTCCATCTTGACCCACATTCTAGAACCACCTTGGAGAAAACCTGCACTCGACCTTCTTAGTAAACTCAACACCATATATACTTAGAAGGCACATCCACCTTGAACCTGAATCATAATCTACTTGATATCACCACAAACAACCATTAGCCTTAAAAAAATCAGCACTACACATGCCATCGAATCAATTTGATCATGACACCATCCAACTTGATCATAACACAGTCAATGTGCATGTGTAGCTGTCTTGAGTTAACTCATGAGAGTGACCTCAATCAATCCTTTCCAATCGTAGGAACTGTCTCACCATTGTCTATTAGTTGGAAACCTGTAACACTTGCCTATGCCCTAATTGTGAAAGAGACTCTAAACAAGTGCAGTTATTTTGTACACCTCATTTTCAACTATTCATTAAGGTCAAAGAAATACCATTAATTATTGTATTTCCCATTAGATGATACAAATCATCACATTTTTCTCCCTTCATCAAGACCAAACAGCCACATGTGATTTTCATGGCTCCACTTACAACTAAATACCTCTAACCCATAGAATCCATCTGGTTTAATGATATTAGATTTATTCTCATATTTGGAAACATACGCCACACCACCCAAAGTGTGAACCACTCCATTAAACATTTTGATCTTCACCATCCTAACACTTGTGACATCACAATTGGACCTATCATCCAAATAAACAACACCTATATTCTTTTATTGGAATATATCAAAATATTATTTCTTGGAGTATATGTGAATAGGACAGCCTAAATCTAATATACATTCATCATGAGAAAAAATGTTCATACCATTGGAGACTGTGAACACATCGCCAATGTTAATCCTCATGTTCATTTGCCAACGTTGTACTATGACTATCATTTTTTTTCTTCTGTCAACATGTTTTAAATTATTCTTCGTGATGTGTTCATATTCCTTACAATGAAAACATTGCATCTTTCACTTTCATCTGGAGTTGGACCTGGACTTATTATTCCTAGATCCCCTCATAGATAACCTTCCTTTGTATTTCTTTACCCGATTAAGTAACCTAAAAACTTAACCTCCTTCAAGATTTGGTCTCCTCCTACTATCATTAAATAGAAGCAATGTCATGACATCCTCTACACTTATTGTATCTTTTTCAAACAATAACATTATCATTAAATTGTCGTAAGAATCAGAAAACAAGGTAAGTAGCAAAATGATTATGTCTTTTTCCTCCACCTCAACATCATCTTTGTGTAGTCGATCAAAGACCTTATTAAATACATTTAAGTGTTCCTACATATTGACACATTCTTCCATCTCCATCTTGTATAGTTGCCATTTTAGATATAGCTTGTTGGTGCAACTCTTTCCAATATACAGTTTTTCTAACTTCTCCTATAAAATCGATGTTGAATCCTCATCCATAAAGTTAAACAGTATGTTATCTGTAAGATATAAATTAAGTATGCTAACTACTTTCATCTATATGTCTTGTCAATCATCAATTTTTATCTCCTTAGATTTGTCTTTCTTTCCTTGTAACATCTGATACAAACATTGTTGTACTAATAAATCATTCACCCTTCTTTGTCAAAGAGTGAAACTACCCCTTCTATCAAATTTCTCTAAAGATATCTGACCAATGAAAGCCTTAATTGTTATTGTGAATCAACCCAAAAATTTTAGAAGACAATCCTTTGAATAAAAATATTTTTACTCACAGGTTTCTTCTTTTTCTTCCAAAATATGAACAAAAAGCTCTAATACCTATTCTTGATACAACAAAATAGCCCTTAAATTTCATGTGATGTGATACGACCTTAAACCACTCATGATGTATGCATTAAATAATAAAAAATTAGCAAAGAAATCAACAATCACATAAGACAGATTTTTACGTGGTTTGACAATGTGCCTACATCTACGGGAGATAATCAAATATTTATTCACTATGACAATGTAAAATCCGTACAAAGAAGTGTATTTTCTAAAACCCAAAAACCCACCTTATATATCATCTCACTCTCACACACTCTCAAACCCTTGACGAAAATCCATCCCAAGAAATCTCGTGGCTACTCTTCTCTCTCTCATTCCTTTCTATTTCGCAAATTTTATTAGGATTTTTCTTTTCCCTTATAATCATCATTAATGAGTCCATTTCCAGAAGGAGTTTTAACTTCATTTTAGTACACACCATTGGATCTTATTAAGATCAAACTGGCAGACATACCCCAAAAGCATAATGAAGGTCAACACCTTGAGGTATGTATAAGTCATAAAGTCAACCATTGATTTGTTGCTTACCCTTTTAAAGTGAAAGCCACACACGGAGGGGGAGGAAAACATGACCATCAAGTTTCCAACTCAATTAATTTATTTTCTTCTGAAATCGTGTGCTTACTACCGAGAACATGATATACAACTTAACTAGTTCTTACTATAATAGAAACAAGATTTAATTACATTGAAATTCCGAGGATCACACACTTCATGGCCATTGCCATTCACTCTTAGCAAACATTTCCAAGCCATAGGCATGCCAACCCACCTGCACTACCTCGGGCCAGAGACCTGCTGCGACGATATGTAAGAAAGAGAGATATATGAGTTACTTGTGTTGGTTGTTTGAGTAGCATCTCCTTGTGGGTTCAAGGTAAACTCATTTGCCCCACTGTACCCTTCCATCACCGAGGGTTCAGTGAATCGCCGCCCATAGAACCTCAAGAAGGTCAATGACTCAACCCTTGGCCTTCCCAAAGGTATCCCACCTTCCAACATGGCCACCACATCCACCATACTACGCCTCAGCGTTGGATCCTCATGCACACAACACAGGGCCACACGCACAAGCTTCTCCACCTCCTCTTCAGTTATTCGTCCTTCAAGCCTCGGATCTGCAAGCTCCAAATACCTCCCTTGCTCATGCATCTCCAATGCAATTAACGGGAAATAAACCGGTCCCAATGCCGAGGATGATTGGGACAAGCCGCCACCGCCGCCGCCGCCGCCGCCGTCGTCATTTTCAATACTAGAGCTATGCGTTTGAGACGAGCAGTTATTCCTTCCCCTCACAATTTCAAGTAGAACCATTCCATAGCTATACACATCGGTCTTGTTGGATATCGCCGAGCTAGTCAGCCACTCCGGCGCAAGGTACCCGCGTGTGCCTCTCATTGTTGTAAAGAGACTAGACTGCTCAGGGCTGAGCAGCTTCGACAGCCCAAAATCCGAGATCTTCACCTGGAAATGATCACGCAAGAGAATGTTCTCTGGCTTGACATCACAATGGATGATCTTGTGCTCACACCCGCTATGCAAGTAAGCGAGCCCTCGTGCGGTTCCTAGCGCTATTTCGACCCTCTCTCGCCATTCCAAGACTGGCCCATTGCCAAAGAGGGTTCTATCCAGTGAGCCATGGTTCATGTATTCATAAACCAGCAACCGTTCTGGCCCATAGGCACAGAACCCCCTCAGCTTGACCAAGTTGACATGGTGAACATTTCCAATAATTGCAATCTCTGTGCAGAATTCCTTCTTCCCCTGAACGCCTGTATTGGTTATCTTCTTCACTGCCACAAGGGTCTTGTCCGGGAGGGTACCCTTGTATATTTCTCCGAATCCGCCGGACCCAATTTGGGTCTTGAAATAATCAGTCGCCAATTGAAGCTCTTCGTAGTCGAACCTCACGGGTAAGCCCGGAATGGAGAATGCGTCAAGTTCCCCTGAAGAAGATGGGTTTGGGCGTCCTAGCTTTATTACTGGAGTTTTCGGAAGTCTACGCTTTCTCCACCAAAGAAAGCCCAGAACCAAAACCGTGATCAACAGAAAGAACCCAGTTGAAGGTAACAGCACCAGAGCAATCGTTGGGAAATTTCGCGTCTGGTCATCAGCAAAGTTACTTCCATTTTCCGTCTTAATGTAGCCTACCTGATCATTCCCACTCGATATAAAGGACCCCAATCAGAAAAGGGCCAAGCAAGAACAGTTCTTGGAGCAGAGTTCTTGACAGAACGATAAACTTACATTGAGAGTTGTAGGTGCAGAGAAAATGTTCGCGAAATAGTCCAAATCAGGAACAAGTCTTATATACGAATTCGATTGACCGTCGCTGCCATTACTGGTTGAATTACAAGCAGAGGGCAGAGAATAGGAACTGTCGATTGGCAAGCAACCTCTGCTATTTTGTTGATTGGCGGCACGGAAGCCCGCCGGACATGAGCAATCGCCGGTTCCTGATCCGGCAGCATCGCACAATCCAACTCTACTGCAGATTGAAGGAATTCGGCAATCATCAACTGGGCCTGTCAATTCCTGTTTCCATGAATTTCCAGAGAAGCTTCTGATACTAAAACGGCCACCAAAATCCAACTTCCCAATTCGAAATTCGGATTGAGACATGACTGCCTGAATCACAACGACCGACCCATTACGCCCAAACAGGTAAAGACCAGTCCGGTTCAATTCCAAATACTCTACCGGAGAATTCGTGACAGTATACACCGTTGGATCCTTGGTCAACTTCCAATACGTTTGACCATTCCATTGGAGTAACCCGTCCCGGTCAGTTACCGAAAACCGGTAATCACCCGTCAAGAAGTCGACGTCCGATGGGGAGCCAGACAGAAACATCCCGGCGTCGAGGCGTTGTCCGATAACGATCGTGTCAGTCGGAAAATCGAAACTATCCCAGAGAGAACGATTGGAGTTGTCAAGCAAGACGAGGTTACCGGTCTCCGCTAGCTGTAACGCGGCGACGGGGGACGAACGGCGGCGTTGACCATTTGAAACTCCCGTCTTGATCGACGATGGTGATACCGTTGACTG
This sequence comes from Platanus orientalis, assembly GCA_025762735.1. Taxonomy (NCBI): domain Eukaryota; kingdom Viridiplantae; phylum Streptophyta; class Magnoliopsida; order Proteales; family Platanaceae; genus Platanus; species Platanus orientalis. Next base: position 14,693 of record JAOXJP010079271.1, read on the forward strand.
TTAGAGTGAGTTTACCGGAATTTGAGATTGGTGAGTTGCGATTGGCGGACCAGATGATGGTGTTGGAGGTGACGTGGAGGACGGAGAGGTAAAAGTGGGTTTGTTGAGCTCCGGGGTTGACGATGGCCGCAGTGAAGGTTCCGTTACGAGAAGATAAGAAAGCGCGGGCGTTGTTGATGAACTGGAAGTTTGAAGCGGTGAAGTTTGGGTATATGAACCCGGGGTTGAGTCGGCCAGAGAAGAAGAGGTGAGGAAGGAGTAGGTAGGATATGAAAAAGGTGGCGAGGGATAGGAAGATGGATTCCATGCAGAAGAGGGAGAGAGAGAGAGAGAGAGAGAGA